>JAQIUQ010004515.1:0-207657 GCA_030378365.1 Hybognathus amarus
TTGGTTCAGTTACGTATTGCTCCCCTTACGTTTTTTTTTCGAGGTAAAATTTTGATTTTCTTGAAACTCTGGATTCTGATCAAGGGCCATGGGACTTAGATCTGAGTGCAAAAATGGAGGCTCTAGACCCTTCCAGAGCTGAGATATTTAGATATTTATAATGGCATACAGAGCTGAGATATTGAGATATTTACAATGGCATAAATGCTACGTGAAATCTCAATATCTCAGCTCTGGAAGGTCTGAGAGCCTCCATTTTTGCACTCAGATCTAAGTCACATGGCCCTCTATCAGAATCCAAGTTTCAAGAAAATCAAAATTTTGACCCGAAAAAAAAAACGACAGTGGTACCACTTCGTTTTTTATTTTTCGGGTCAAAATTTTGATTTTCTTGAAACTCTGGATTCTGATAGAGGGCCATGGGACTTAGATCTGAGTGCAAAAATGGAGGCTCTAGACCCTTCCCAGAGCTGAGATATTAGATATTTATAATGGCATACAGAGCTGAGATATTGAGATATTTACAATGGCATAAATGCTACGTGAAATCTCAATATCTCAGCTCTGGAAGGTCTGAGAGCCTCCATTTTTGCACTCAGATCTAGTCCCATGGCCCTCTATTCAGAATCCAGAGTTTCAAGAAAATCAAAATTTTGACCCAAAAAAAAAACGTACAGGGGTACCCCTTACGTTTTTTTCGGGTAGAAATTTTGATTTTCTTGAAACTCTGGATTCTGATAGAGGGCCATGGGACTTAGATCTGAGTGCAAAAATGGAGGCTCTAGACCCTTCCAGAGCTGAGATATTTAGATATTTATAATGGCATACAGAGCTGAGAATATTGAGATATTTACAATGGCATAAATGCTACGTGAAATCTCAATATCTCAGCTCTGGAAGGTCTGAGGCCTCCATTTTTGCACTCAGATCTAGTCACATGGCCCTCTTATCAGAATCCAGAGTTTCAAGAAAATCAAAATTTTGACCCGAAAAAACGACAGTAAGGTACCCCTGTCGTTTTTTTTTAGAGATCAAAATTTTGATTTTCTTGAAACTCTGGATTCTGATAGAGGGCCATGTGACTTAGATCTGAGTGCAAAAATGGAGGCTCTAGACCCTTCCAGAGCTGAGATATTGAGATCTCACGTAGCATTTATGCCATTGTAAATATCTCAATATCTCAGCTCTGTATGCCATTATAAATATCTAAATATCTCAGCTCTGGAAGGGTCTAGAGCCTCCATTTTTGCACTCAGATCTAAGTCCCATGGCCCTCTATCAGAATCCAAGTTTCAAGAAAATCAAAATTTTGACCCAAAAAAAAAACGACAGTGGTACCCCTTACGTTTTTTTTCAGGTCAAAATTTTGATTTTCTTGAAACTCTGGATTCTGATAGAGGGCCATGGGACTTAGATCTGAGTGCAAAAATGGAGGCTCTAGACCCTTCCAGAGCTGAGATATTGAGATTTCACGTAGCATTTATGCCATTGTAAATATCTTCAATATCTCAGCTCTGTATGCCATTATAAATATAAATATCTCAGCTCTGGAAGGGTCTAGAGCCTCCATTTTGCACTCAGATCTAAGTCCCATGGCCCTCTATCAGAATCCAGAGTTTCAAGAAAATCAAAATTTTGACCCGAAAAAAAAAAACGTAAGGGGTACCACTGTCGTTTTTTTTTTCGGGTTCGAAATTTTGATTTTCTTGAAACTCTGGATTCTGATAGAGGGCCATGGGACTTAGATCTGAGTGCAAAAATGGAGGCTCTAGACCCTTCCAGAGCTGAGATATTTAGATATTTATAATGGCATACAGAGCTAGAGATATTGAGATATTTACAATGGCATAAATGCTACGTGAAATCTCAATATCTCAGCTCTGGAAGGGTCTAGAGCCTCCATTTTTGCACTCAGATCTAAGTCCCATGGCCCTCTATCAGAATCTCAGAGTTTCAAGAAAATCTAAATTTTGACCCAAAAAAAAACGACAGTGGTACCCCTTACGTTTTTTTTTTCGAGGTCAAAATTTTGATTTTCTTGAAACTCTGGATTCTGATAGAGGGCCATGGGACTTAGATCTGAGTGCAAAAATGGAGGCTCTAGACCCTTCCAGAGCTGAGTATTTAGATATTTATAATGGCATACAGAGCTGAGATATTGAGATATTTACAATGGCATAAATGCTACGTGAAATCTCAATATCTCAGCTCTGGAAGGTCTAGAGCCTCCATTTTTGCACTCAGATCTAAGTCCCATGGCCCTCTATAGGAATCCAGAGTTTCAAGAAAATCAAAATTTTGACCCGAAAAAAAAACGACAGTGGTACCCCTTCGTTTTTTTTTTCGGGTCAAAATTTTGATTTTCTTGAAACTCTGGATTCTGATAGAGGGCCATGGGACTTAGATCTGAGTGCAAAAATGGAGGCTCTAGACCCTTCCAGAGCTGAGATATTTAGATATTTATAATGGCATACAGAGCTGAGATATTGAGATATTTACAATGGCATAAATGCTACGTGAAATCTCAATATCTCAGCTGCTGGAAGGTGTCTAGAGCCTCCATTTTTGCACTCAGATCTAAGTCACATGGCCCTCTATCAGAATCCAGAGTTTCAAGAAAATCAAAATTTTGACCCGAAAAAAAAACGACAGTGGTACCCCTTACGTTTTTTTTTATGGGTCAAAATTTTGATTTTCTTGAAACTCTGGATTCTGATAGAGGGCCATGGGACTTAGATCTGAGTGCAAAAATGGAGGCTCTAGACCCTTCCAGAGCTGAGATATTGAGATTTCACGTAGCATTTATGCCATTGTAAATATCTCAGATATCTCAGCTCTGTATGCCATTATAAATATCTAAATATCTCAGCTCTGGAAGGGTCTAGAGCCTCCATTTTTGCACTCAGATGTAAGTCCCATGGCCCTCTTATCAGAATCCAGAGTTTCAGAGAAAATCGAAAATTTTGACCCGAAAAAAAAAACGAACAGTGGTACCCCTTACGTTTTTTTTTCGAGGTCAAAATTTTGATTTTCTTGAAACTCTGGATTCTGATAGAGGGCCATGGGACTTAGATCTGAGTGCAAAAATGGAGGCTCTAGACCCTTCCAGAGCTGAGATATTTAGATATTTATAATGGCATACAGAGCTGAGATATTGAGATATTTACAATGGCATAAATGCTACGTGAAATCTCAATATCTCAGCTCTGGAAGGGTCTAGAGCCTCCATTTTTGCACTCAGATCTAAGTCACATGGCCCTCTATAGGAATCCAGAGTTTCAAGAAAATCAAAATTTTGACCCGAAAAAAAAACGACAGTGGTACCCCTTCGTTTTTTTTTTCGGGTCAAAATTTTGATTTTCTTGAAACTCTGGATTCTGATAGAGGGCCATGGGACTTAGATCTGAGTGCAAAAATGGAGGCTCTAGACCCTTCCCAGAGCTGAGATATTTAGATATTTATAATGGCATACAGAGCTGAGATATTGAGATATTTACAATGGCATAAATGCTACGTGAAATCTCAATATCTCAGCTCTGAAGGTGCTGAGGCCTCCATTTTTGCACTCAGATCTAAGTCACATGGCCCTCTATCAGAATCCAGAGTTTCAAGAAAATCAAAATTTTGACCCGAAAAAAAACGACAGTGGTACCCCTTACGTTTTTTTTTCGGGTCAAAATTTTGATTTTCTTGAAACTCTGGATTCTGATAGAGGGCCATGGGACTTAGATCTGAGTGCAAAAATGGAGGCTCTAGACCCTTCCAGAGCTGAGATATTGAGATTTTCACGTAGCATTTATGCCATTGTAAATATCTCAATATCTCAGCTCTGTATGCCATTATAAATATCTAAATATCTCAGCTCTGGAAGGGTCTAGAGCCTCCATTTTGCACTCAGGTCTAAGTCACATGGCCCTCTATTGAGAATCCAGAGTTTAAGAGAAATCTAAATTTTGACCCGAAAAAAAAAACGACAGTGGTACCCCTTACGTTTTTTTTTTTTTTCGGGTCAAAATTTTGATTTTCTTGAAACTCTGGATTCTGATAGAGGGCCATGGGACTTAGACCTGAGTGCAAAAATGGAGGCTCTAGACCCTTCCAGAGCTGAGTATTGAGATATTTATAATGGCTCAATATCTCAGTATGTCATAAATATCTCATAAATATCTCAATATCTCAGCTCTGGAAGGGTCTAGAGCCTCCATTTTTGCACTCAGGTCTAAGTCCCATGGCCCTCTATCAGAATCCCAGAGTTATTGGAGAAACTTTTTTTTTGCACAAAAAAAACGACAGTGGTACCCCTTATGTTTTTTTTTGTGCAAAAAAAAGTTTCTCCAATAACTCTGGATTCTGATAGAGGGCCATGGGACTTAGACCTGAGTGCAAAAATGGAGGCTCTAGACCCTTCCAGAGCTGAGATATTGAGATATTTATAATGGCTCAATATCTCAGTATGTTAGTAAATATCTCATAAATATCTCAATATCTCAGCTCTGGAAGGGTCTAGAGCCTCCATTTTTGCACTCAGGTCTAAGTCCCATGGCCCTCTATCAGAATCCAGAGTTATTGGAGAAACTTTTTTTTTGCACAAAAAAAAAACGACAGTGGTACCCCTTATGTTTTTTTTTTGTGCAAAAAAAAGTTTCTCCCAATAGCTCTGGATTCTGATGAGGGCCATGGAGCTTAGACCTGAGTGCAAAAATGAAGGCTCTAGACCCTTCCAGAGCTGAGATATTGAGATATTTATAGATGGCTCAATATCTCAGTATGTCATTAATATCTCATAAATATCTCAATATCTCAGCTCTGGAAGGGTCTAGAGCCTCCATTTTGCACTCAGGTCTAAGTCCCATGGCCCTCTATCAGAATCCAGAGTTATTGGAGAAACTTTTTTTTTGCACAAAAAAAAAAAACGACAGTGGTACCCCTTATGTTTTTTTTTTTGTGCAAAAAAAAGTTTCTCCGATAACTCTGGATTCTGAATAGAGGGCCATGGGACTTGACCTGAGTGCAAAAATGGAGGCTCTAAGACCCTTCCAGAGCTGAGATATTGAGATATTTATAATGGCTCAATATCTCAGTATGTCATAAATATCTCATAAATATCTCAATATCTCAGCTCTGGAAGGGTCTGAGCCTCCATTTTTGCACTCAGGTCTAAGTCCCATGGCCCTCTATCAGAATCCAGAGTTATTGGAGAAACTTTTTTTTTGCACAAAAAAAAAAAACGAGCAGTGGTACCCCTTATGTTTTTTTGTTTTTTTGTTCAAAAAAAAAAGTTTCTCCAATAACTCTGGATTCTAAATGAGGGCCATGGGACTTAGACCTGAGTGAAAATGAAGGCTCTAGACCCTTCCAGAGCTGAGCTACGTGGGACTTAAAAGCTCAACTCTAGAAGGGTCTAGAGACTCCATTTTGCACTCAGGTCTAAGTCTCATGACCCTCTATCAGAATCCAGAGTTTTGAGAAGATTGGAGAAACTAATTTTTTTGCTCCAAAAAAAAAAAAACATAAGGGGTATCACTGTCATTTTTTTTTTTGTGGGGTCGAAATTTTTAGTTTCTCTGATCTTCTTGAAACTCTGGATTCTGATAGAGGGCCATGAGACTTAGACCTAGTGCAAAATGGAGGCTCTAAATGCATTGAAGCAACTGCCATGTGATTGGTTCATTAGATAATTGCATTAATGAGAAATTGAACAGGTGTTCCAGAATAATCCTTTAGGTGAATGTACATGTATATATATATATATATATATACACTCACCGGCCACTTTATTAGGTACACCTGTCCAACTGCTCGTAACACTTAATTTCTAAGCAGCCAGATCACATGACGGCAACTCAGTGCATTCAGGCATGTAGACATGGTCAAAGACAATCTCCTGCAGTTCAAACAGAGCATCAGTATGGGGGAAGAAAGGTGATTTGAGTGACTTTGAACGTGGCATGATTGTTGGTGCCAGAAGGGCTGGTCTGAGTATTTTCAGAAACTGCTAATCTACTTGGGATTTTCAAGCACAGACCATCTAGGGTTTACAGAGAATGGTCCGAAAAAGAAAAAACATCCAAGTGAGGGGCAGTCTGTAGGCGGAAATGCCTTGTTGATGCCAGAGGTCAGAGGAGAATGGCCAGACTGGTTCGAGCTGATAGAAGGGCAACAGTGACTCAAATAACCACCCGTTACAACCAAGGTGGGCAGAAGAGCATCTCTGTAACGCACAGTACGGTCGAACTTTGAGGCAGATGGGCTACAGCAGCAGAAGACCACACCGGGTGCCACTCCTTTCAGCTAAGAAGACAGGAAACTGAGGCTACAATTTGCACAAGTTCATCGAAATTGGACAATAGAAGATTGGAAAAACGTTGCCTGGTCTGATGAGTCTACAGATTTCTGCTGCGACATTTCGATGGTAGGGTCAGGATTTGGCATCTACAACATGAAAGCATGATCCATCCTGCCTTTTATGAACGGTTCAGGCTGGTGGTGGTGGTGTCATGGTGTGGGGAAATGTTTTCTTGGCACTCTTTGGGCCCCTTGGTACCAATTGAGTATCTGATTCACGCCACAGCCTACCTGAGTATTGTTGCTGACCATGTCCATCCCTTTATGACCACAATGTACCCCAACTTCTGATGGCTACTTTCAGCAGGATAATGCGCCATGTCATAAAGCTGGAATCATCTCAGACTGGTTTCTTGAACATGACAATGAGTTCGCTGCTACTCAAATGGCCTCCACAGTCACCAGATCTCAATCCAATCAGAGCATCTTTGGGATGTGGTGGAACGAAGATTCACCATCATGGATGTGCAGCCGACAAATCTGCGGCAACTGTGTGATGCCATCATGTGAATATGGACCAGAACTCCCTGAGAGAATGCTTCCAGCACCTTGTTGTAATCTATGCCACGAAGAATTGAGGCAGTTCTGAAGGCAAAAGGGGGTCCGACCCGTTACTAGCATGGGGTACCTAATAAAGTGGCCGGTGAGTGTATATAGTAATAATCTCACACAAAGCTTGGTATAAATAATCATTTAATTATGTCCCAGCTCTCCTACAACTTTGTGCATCTTTCTCAAAACATCTGAGGCAAAATAAAAAGAATATAAGAATAAGAAAATACTGTACATGTCTCCCCCCCCCCCCCCCCCCCCCCCGGTTGTTCGCTGTTCGTTTATTCACAGAATATACAGTGAATCTGTCAAAAACAATGTTGGCGAGAATCTGCTGGTTAGTGCTTTTAAATGAAAAATTGTTTACTTCTGACTAATCAAAATGTTTCATTTTGTGCTCAGGAAAGCCACAAAACAATAATCAGGCCATATCAGAAATTGAGCTGGGGTTTTTTTTTGCTACTATTCTTCAAAAATGTTGAGTTGGTTTTGTGCATTTATCATGTGTTGGATTACATCTTCATTTTTAATGGATTTGTACTTCATATGTTACAGAAAGATATTTAGACCCTTTGTCACCATGCTTAAAATACACCTTTGGCTGGTGTTAGTGCACAACATGGGGTTTCTGCGCATGACTAGGCTCCAACTCAAACAGCTGCATTGCTGTTTTGCTGCACAACAGAAGACAACAGTTCATATGGATGAAGGAAAAGTCTCAGTCCTGCTCCTCATCAGTGGCAGACTGCTGCTCAGCAGCCTCATCCTCTGAGCTGGCCTGAGACCAACTGCACGTATGGAAGAGACGCATCAGGTCCCGAAATCTCCTTGAAACCTGCAGAGACACTGAGTGTTGAAAAAGCGCAGACAGGAACGCTTTTCAAGAATCAGAAGTCAGAGCAGTGGAAATGGATAGTACCTCACTGGCTGTTTTGTTTCCAAGCTGCTCTGCCACAGACTGAAAGGTACTCTGATTGGCTCCTTGCTGCTGACAGGCAGTTAGAATCACTCGATCAGCCTCTCTATGAACCACATGATAAGAGGGCCATGTAGAACACAAGCACCATTAAACGATGCTCAGAAACAGAACATGATTTGTGGCTGTTACCTGGTACAGAGAATGACCCTCTCTCCACTGGGAGTGAGGAGATGTTTTTGGCACACACAGGCGTGTCTAAGGCCGGGCTAAGTGTGCTCTGCTAGATGGAGTCTCTCTCTCCTAACTCATCATCTTTATTCCTACAGTGCTTCTGTGAGAGACGTGAGACCCGCTTTATTTTTCTCGTTGCCTTCTTCGTTCTGTATTTTTGCTCCTCTGGGATGGGGGAAGGGGGTCTCTCTTACCTTCCTCCCACACAGGCCCATCAGCCTCTGCAGGAGCAGGTACAAAGTTTTTTGAGCTGTTTGTAGTTTCAGTACAATTTAGAATGAGTAATTTAAGTTACATATTTAGAGTTGTAACAATACCAACCAATATGTGAATTAACACTCCTGTATTAAAATAAAGAAGTCTCTTATGCTCACTAAGGCTAGCATTTATTGGATCAAAAAATACAAGAACAAGAACTTTTATTTATTATTGTTTTAATATATTCTAAAAGCGGATTTTTTTTGCAGAAATTACTCCTATATTAGAAATCATTCTAATATGATTTAGTAGTCAAGAGTCTGTAGTAGTCTTATCAATTTTCAAAACAGTTTTGTTGCTTATTTTTGTGGAAACCATGATTTTTTGATGATTGGAAAGATTTATTTAAAATGTAAATTATTTTGTAGCATTATAAATGTCTTTACTGTAACTTGTGATCAATTTAATGCATCCTTGCTTTATAAAATCATTATTTTTATAAGTAAATGTAGTGATAAAAAGTATCTTTCGAGGCTCTCTAGGAATACATGATGCTGATTTTAATCATTAAAAACTTGCGTAAATTGATTAAAAACTAGATTTTGAAAATACTTTACCATGATGTGGACTGTTTTCTCCACTGCCAGTCTCATCTTTAACCTCTTTCTCAGCCTCTCCCATCCTCCCCTTGTCCTTTTTCCTCTTCCTTTTCTTCCCCTCCCCTTTCAGATTGCGCATCAGCAGACGGAAACACAGAATCACGACTTTTCAGCACCTTTGAGCCATTAGTGGCCTGTTGAGCAAAAAACAACCGAAGTTGTGTAACTCAATGTGAGAAAATTAAATATGAGTCTCCTTAATAAAGGTGGCAATTAAAAAAATGTTAAGATATGTTAGATCCAAATAAATTGAGCACCTTGTTGCTTTGACAACGCAAGCATCCCTTTCTCTTATGCCTGCGATGTTTGGCATGCAAGGCTGGAGTACATGACAGGGACAGGAGCAATCTTTCTCAGGCCAATCACAGTCCTGAACAAAAACACAAGATTAACAACTAAACAAGAATGGGAAAAACAACTGTGAATTAACTGCGATGCACAATATGACGACACCTTGTAGTTGCCGTACGTGTGCATTTCTTTCCTCCTCTTGCTCCTGCTGCTGATCTGTCGGACCTTGTGCGACTCTTCATCCTCCTCTAGATCCAGGGAGT
Source organism: Hybognathus amarus (assembly GCA_030378365.1). Classification (NCBI taxonomy): domain Eukaryota; kingdom Metazoa; phylum Chordata; class Actinopteri; order Cypriniformes; family Leuciscidae; genus Hybognathus; species Hybognathus amarus. Next base: position 9,459 of record JAQIUQ010004515.1, read on the forward strand.
GTGACCTCCTCAAACCCACCCCATACTCCTCCTCTAGAGTCCACAGTCATCCCTGCCTCTCCATCTGTCCCAGTGCCCATGTCCTCTGGCCAAACTGCCTCTTCAAACTGGCCAGGGACGCTGCTGGAGGTGGACGCATCTCATCAAAAAACATCCAGAATTCACTCCCTGTAGGTGTGTGTGGCCCTTAAGAAGGATAACCATTTGTGCTTTGAGCTGAGTTACAAAAGCAGAAATAAAGGGATTTTAGATGACAAGTCTGGACAATAAACAGTCAGTGGTTCCCAAACTTCTGTAAAGAAAAATATTTTCAAGCCCCATCCTACCTACATGCACCCACATAAAGAGTCTTAGACATGACCTTACTTTGAAAAATCCTATAGAATTAATTTGAAATATAGTTGTAATTAATACTGTACTACAATCAATAAACGTCATCTTGCTTCTCCTTGTGCTTTGTGATGTTAAGTCTCTAAGCAGAATCTTAACCTGCTTCAGCTTCATACTGTCAGGGAATCTTAATATTTTGAGGCACACAACACACTCTCTTCATTAACCACCATTGTACTGATGATTCCAAGGGCAGAATTAGGAGTCACCATATTTTTAAATACATGTCTTTAAAACAACTTGTCTACACACACTGCAACGATACCCTTCGATATCCATCCTTGCTAAACAAAAAAATATATATATATATATCTTACTGACTGCAGAAAACCTTTCAATTTATTAATCAATCCATCTATCAATACCTCTTCAACGCCAGCAGGACTGAGAGGACTTCCACTCTGCAGAGCTCTCACTATCTTCTGGTAATGAGAAGGATTCTCCCCAAAGCTGATCTCCAACTGACGCAGGAACCGACGACTCCTCTCAAAGGCCTGCTGCTCCTCAAACTGGGAATGGGAGGGAGAGGTTGGGAGATACAAATAAAGTTGTTCTCCTTAACACTGACATTAATCAAATGAAGAGTTATTTGCCTGGAAAAAATCTTTTGTCTATAAAATGACTGCTAAGTACCAGTCCACACTCCAGCGCTTGTTCGGGTAAAAGCAAAGCGGCAAAGTCCTTGAGGAGCTCAGGCCAATCTTTGAGGAGAAGTTTCAGCTGGGAGAACAGCTCTACAGCACTGCGGCACTCTTCTGCCTGGTCAAACTCATAAAGCAGTCCTAAAAACTCTTCCACCTTACCAGGTATGTCTTGTAAGACCTCACGCACCTATAACAGCACAAGAAATGGAAAAAAGAAAACAGAGAAATGAGTGTTTCTCTAATCATTGGTGTAAAGGAGATACTAGTGTGTCAAAGATACAAGTGGTCTGACCCTGTTGAGATAAGCCTGGGCAAAAGCCATGTCTTTGCTCTCTCTCAATGGATCGTTGTTCAAAATGTGGTCATCATACAGTAGCAGCAGCTTTGAGGCATCTTTACTGCCTCTTTCCTGACGTCGGCTACGCTTCAGACTTCGAGGGGGTGGGCGACCACGGCCTGTAAAAGTAAATAAACTATATCCACTGAAACATTTCATATTAGAAAACCAACCAGGACAGTAGGCTCATTTTAACAACATAATCAGGTGTTAACAATTGTACTGACCTCTTCCACGGCCTCCTCCTCTCCCAGTGATCTGTGGGGGTCGTCGGCCAGTGGCGCATCTCCCTCAGGAAGCTTTCCGCATTCTCCCTCCCCTGCATCCATCTCATCACCCCTTATCGCCCCATCATCCTCATCCTCGGAGTTCTCCTCCTGCGAATTCTGCGAAGCAGGGGAGTTTGAGAGTTTGGGGAGGTGGGGGATGTTGGGGCAGAATTGTCCTCCTCAGAGTCTCCCTCTCTGCATAGTCTCCTCTCTGATGCCAACCAGGTCAACTTTTCCATTGTCTCCTGCCGAGGGAACACAGCAGGAACAATTTAATAAAACTAGTTTTTTTAAAGGGGTCATATAATGGTACAACACTATCCAGTTGATTGTACTGAAATGTGCATTGGCAGCGCCTGTACACAACCATCATATACGGTGTTCTGTTCTTGGGTGTAATAACGAACACAGTCATTTTGATGTTCCTAAATCCGAAATGCTGAAGACACAGTGGCTGAGTTTAGTTTTCGAAGGGATATGTCCCACGAGCAACATCAATGCGTTCATGTTTTCGTGATTTGCAAATCTTTTCTCACCATACTGCTTTATAAACAAGGATCAGTATAAAGCTGGTGTATAAAGATGGTTTTGCTAAGTAGTTGCTCCTAAAAAAAAAAAAGAATCAGTACCAACTTTTCAGGCCCCTACTGCACCTCCAGAAGAAGTGTGTACAATTATACATTTTATATTAATATTTGCAAAATGCTTGCACGCTCTCACGATGAATGTGGCTAAGGTTTACACTCAGGGGTACATTATGGCATGTTTTCTATACGACGTTCTCAATATAATTCATAATCCCAAGTTTATAATGAACAATGGTGGTTGTTCACAATGGTTATTGTGTTATTACAAACTGAGTACGTATACATCAGTAAACACATAGCGTTCATACATCTCACTAAGTTACTCTACACTGCTAGTACACAAAGATAGATCAAAGTGACAATATGTTAACCAACCACTCAGAAAAATCCTGTTCAAGCCTTAATTTTCGAACTACTTTGCGGCCGCGAATGAGCGAAGCTCATTATCATTAAGGCATATGCACTGAAACGGTGTGCTAAAACAGGGCTGTTTTTGACCAGGTAAAAATTAGTGTTTTCTTACAATACTAATGAAAAAATTTAATTCAAGTATATTACAAACTTTTCATTTAGAACTTAAAGATTCAAATTAACTTGCAAAATGAAAATGCCATTATATGACCCCTTTAAATAAATACCCATAAGGAATAACATTTTAGATTATTTATTTATTTATATTTATTGGTATCAGCTGTATGTAATATTATTGTGCATGCTGAATTGCTCATTTAATCTATATTTACATTTCAATTATCTTTGTAATCTTCTAAATCAGATTTTATAACAGTTAAACGTAATCTTGTAAATCTTAAAATGAGAATAAATTATTTTTCATACTTCACATTATAATGCTGTGATGCCTAAATTCCCTCAAAATGACTGACTTTAGTTTCTAGTAGTTTTTTGTTATTAATTTATTTAGACAACAATATAAAATTTCAAAGTATGCTATAACTTTTAACATTAAAATCTAAAACCCATGCCATAATATGAAAAAAATATCGAATTTTTAAAACCGGTCAGCATGTCCCTAACATTTTGAATATCATAAACAGATTAATCTGCTTTTTTTTTTTTTTATACATTTTCTAAAAACAAACAAACCTGAAGTTCTGGAACAGACAGCACAGATTCCTCTGATGCCGAAGACATCACTTCCTCCTCATCTTCATCCTGCGTGAGGTCATCAAAATCCTCCTCTTCCTCATCCCGCTCACCATCTCCATCTTTTTCTCCATCTTTTTCTCCATCTCCATCCTTCTCTTCACTTCCCTTATCGCCACTTCCACTCCCATCTCCTTTTCTGCCATCTTCTCCATCACCGTTCTTTCTCTCCTTCTTTATCTTCATCACGCTCTCCACCTCCCCCACTCTCCCTCTCCCTCGGCCCTTCCAACATCCTCATTCCCACTGTTCTGTTTCTCTCCCTCACCGGACTGTTGCTCTTTCCCCATCTCCAGTGCTGTGTTTGTGCACTCCGAATGTTTCCTGACTGCCAGAGCCCGAACCAGACAGCAAGACACTCTCCAGAATCCGTCTTCACCCTCACAGAGGCTTCAGCATCACTGTCTGTGCTTGCATCAATGCTGTTCAAACTGGAGACTCGGAGTGCTGCAGGAGGACTCTGAGAGTGCCAGAGAGGACTACCAAACAGAGCACCAGCCATTCCTCTTGCCATCGGTCTCCAGTCATTTCCTCACCCCTCTTCCTTTTCTTTCTCCATCTTCTGTGGATAGTGTTACGTTGTTTAAAGGCACCTCAGTCCTCTCTGTGTTCTTTAGTACTATGGAGCCAGCAGGAGGGTCAGAAAAAGCAGTCTGCTGGGATAAACTCCCTGCTGCACCTTCAGTATGAAGTGGAGCAGGTTGGTTCAGAATGAGTGGGTCTTGGGGCAAAAGTAGGAACTGAGGAACTCCAGTAGGTGAAATGGTCTGAACCAGTACAAACTGAGAACTGTCTGCTGGTGCTGCTGATGTCAGAGGAGAAAAAACAGTCCTTTGACCATTTTGAACACTATAGTGTGAAAGGAGTGATGTCCTTCATGGTTTGCAAAAAGTCACATTCTGACCTCTGTGTCGTCTTTCCGAAAAAGGGACTTGAGGCATTTTCCACGGCCTGTGTTCCAGGGACTAACTGTATGACAAGATCCTGGGAGGGAGATGTGACCAATCTCTGTGTGGTGGCAGGTCAGGTGAGGAGCATTTCCATGGGCTTTATCTAATTGAAAATTCGATGTAACATTTAAGGATATTGGCTGGTCCGTTACAACAGCAGGGTTGCTTACCGTTTCCCATTGTACTAGAGGGACAGGGGAGAAAGCTGGGGGGCTGGTTTCAAAGGAGCAAGTTTTCTAGGCATGGTCCGTTTCTTGTGCTTATCGGACATCTTCTGCACACCACACGTCCTGACTGTCCCAGTACTATGTAGAGGTATGTCACTGGGGGGTATCTGAACTACAGTGGGGGCAAGTTGGCAGAAAGGTGTGCCAGATTACCAGCCCCCAATTCTGGAGTAACATACTGGAAATTAATAGGATAAGAAGCGCACAGTGGGACGGTCCCATGTGCAGGAGTCAAAAAGGGCTGATCCAATGGGAGCACCCCATTTATAGGAGCGCTAGGTGTTTGGGCCAATAATTGTTACACCATGTGTTGGAAGTGGTGTGGAGACATTGGATAATACATTTCCTGCACCTGTGGGACACGGAGGAGCTTCCGCCAATGGTGTGAGAGTACGGGGGGAACATACGCCTGAGATTTGGGCCGTGAAGGTTGACTTACACTTGGATGTAGACGAAGAGAAACACCTTTCAGGGAGGAATGGTGGGTAGCGTGTTCCCTTTGGGAAAGACAAGGTAAGAGATTTGGTGGTTGTGGATGTCACCTTTGAACTGCTCTGAAAAACTCCCCTATGGATGCATGGCAAGCTTTTCTGTAAAGGCAAATTTGAAACCATTAGGATTGTACTTTTCTCTTCAATAGGTTTTAGTGAAAAAGCCTAAGGTAGCTGTTCTCAACTAAGGTAAACTTCCAGGTGGCCCCTTATAAGTCTTAATTACTTACATTTAATTATAATGCTAAAAAAAAACACCCTAAAGATGTACAACTGTGGAGCTTGTTTTCATCCCATCAGAAGTCCCAGATACATATCAGGTTGAGAACCACTGGTCCAAGGGGTTAAAATACCTGCAGCCAGATTGGCATGATGTCCTGCTCTCTCTCCACAGGAGGGCGCTCCTCTCCAGGTACAACAGGTCTGCACATTACCGGCAAAGGAGGAACCACACCATTCTGGCAGTAAAACTAAGACATACAACATTACATTGTCTTAATAAACTGTAACCCACATTAAAACATGACAGAATATTACGATTTCAGACTGTCGGCTTCAGAAAGTGTAAGGGAGCAAATGTGCACCACCACAAATAACAATGTCTATGAAGATTGCTGATGAACCAATAGATGAACGACAAATCACCTTGATTATGTTGTGTGGGGCTTTGGCGGACGCCATTTCCCTCACACGTGCACGCAGCTGCTTCTTGAGGCTTGGGCCGGTGGGATCAGCGGCTCATCAGGTGGTATGGGAACTTCTGTTTCACCAAAGTGCTTTAACCCCAATACTATCAGTCTAAAGTGAGGTGGGAGCAGGGGAAGAGAGAGAGGCAGAGGGTAAACTGGGTGAAGGTATGGCTCACTGCTTCTTCAAGTGTTTGCAAGTTAGGTGTGTGCAGTTGTGTAGACTGAATGAGGTGCTTGTTTGATACATTAAACTGCAAAAGCCCATATTGACGTTACTTTTTTCCTTCACAGACCAATTGCATTATGAATTTGACATTTGGAGTCAAAAAGTGAACTGTAACTTCTCAAAGAATGTACTTCTAACAGATGCCCAATGTTGACGGGTATTAGTTAGATAGCCTGGGAAATTCAGAGGCGTGTATTTAAGTACTTGTATGACTATATAGAAGCAATGCAATTCCTTAAATATGGATTTATAGTACTACAATACAGCAAATGATAAATATAAGAGTTCAACTATTTAAAAGTGGTTCTTTAGTAATTGCTTAATTTTCCATGGCAAGTATGACATCAGCATGTCAGTGCCCCACTACATTCACAGACTGTTAATGGCTGAATAAAGAAACATTTCATGAGTTGTCATTCCCAGTAGACAGTCAGAGCCATTGTACCCGTCTTCGCCTTTGATGTAATATTTTTCGCGTGTGCGAAGTGCAGGGCTGGATCCAGACTGCAATGTGGTAGAAGCTGGGTACAGAAACACAGAGCGTGTGGCAAACAGCCATGCCAGACCAGCTGGGAGCAATGGGTAGGGACAAACTACAGAAATACAAAAAAACATACAGCCATCAGATATGACAGACAGGCCATCCATGTTCTCTTCAGTTGATTTATTGGATCATATGAATTCATTATGAGATGCCTGACCTGAGTGACGGCGATAGGGTTTGGTAGGAAGATACAGAGGAGACGGACATTGTTTAACTCCTCCAGCAGCTTGAGGAGGACTCAAGTTACACACCCTAAACATGCTTCTAAAACCTGAATGAACTGCTGACCTCCCTCCTCAGCCCGCTCCGCGAACGACAGCAACTGCCTCTATCAACAAAGATAGGACGCTGTAAGACATTCTAGCCTTTATTATGGATATCTATGTGTTTAATACCCAATTTTCTTACCAGGAGATATTTGGTGGTTGGAGCTTTAGCTCTGTTAGCAGCCTCCACTGGTTTGCACAGCATATTGACCTGTGTCAGTAACTGGACATGCTGCAAGAAAAAGTTCAATCTTAAATCAAATTTAAATCATATCAGTATGAAACAAGAACTTTAAAAATATGTTTTGCCAGTGCATTACATAAATCACATTCAACAAACAAGGATCAACAGCTCTGGGGTAAAAGATTAGATCCCTGTGACCGGGTAGCCCTTTAAATTAAGTGTGTTTAGTGTGTATGGTGGTGTTTAAAATAGTCTCTTACTTTGCTGTATTTGCTGCTGCAGCTGTATTCTCTGAGGAGACGGTGACCACCAGAGGACAGCTGGGCTGCAAAAGAACCATGCCAGGCCCAGGTGCATGCTGGGTGGTCACGAATCTGGTTCTCCCGTCGCTGCTGCAAAGCATCCAGCTGCTCTCTAACGGTCCGCCTGCATTCTGTACAACATGTGAGCCAGTGGCTCCTCAAACCTGATGACAGACAAATAAAAACATACTGAATCTGAAGAAAGAGAGATGTTTTAAAATGTGTACTAGAAACACTAATTATAGCAAAGCAAATATACCATCTTGATAAACATAATTTGAATTGTTCTGAAATAGTATTCTCAGCTAGTGATGCGTGACATATCAGTACCTTATTTATTATTAAAGATTTATTTTAATTTACCATATCAGGCAATATTGGATATTGAATTGTATATGTTAACATCCTTAAATATTTGTAGTCATTGAATACTAACTAATCAAATCTCAAAATGAATAGCCATTTCCCATGCATTATCATGTTCTGATGCCTACATTCAATTTTAGCATGTAATACAATTTAGACAAAACAGAATAGAATTTTAATATAAGCTATTTATTGTTTATCTGCCATAAGATGACAATTATCAGCTTAGTCATCCCAGAGTTTATGAAAAATAAATAAATAGCAAACCATTTTAATTCCATTTTGTAAGGTTTTTCCAAGAGAAACTGAAAAAGTGTATGTGGGAATTGATTTAAATCTACTAGGAATTTAGAAATATAGAAAAATGGGCAGTCCACACCTAAATGAAAATGACTTCTGACCGTTGCATACATATTAATGGTATAATAAGGACAGTGTGACAGACCTGTGTCTTTAGTGGTTTACACCTGCATTGGATGGATTTCTCCGCCCTCTACCTGATTGCATCAGGGACACCTGCTGCCACCTTCCCTATTTCCCTTTTAAGAGAAGCAAGACGGATGGCAGAGAGCGGGCAACCTATTTGATTTAATACTTTTGATTTGATTATTGTTTCGTTTGCATGCATCACGACACTACAGCACATTACATTTTCACTCATTCACCTAGCATGACACTACTGATACCTGACTGCTACATTACACCTTTTTTGTATAATTTCCTTAGTGTTAATAAATAACTTTCTTTAAAAGTTTGGCTTTCTCGCGTGTCCCACTTTTTGTTGCGTCCCTTTGAGCCACGGGGCGTAACAAATGGGGGCTGCGTCCGTGTCGTCAAAGCAATGTTTTGCCTTCGTTTGATATTCCGTTGGTGGTTGGAAAATATTTGATTATTTTTGTTCGTTTATTTATGTTCATCGTGTTTTGTTTCCGATTCATTTGAACACTGATTTGATTGGTTTAGTTGTGACGTTTTGGGGAAACTCAATTGGAATAATTAGACGTCGTTTTGGGACACCTGAAAGCATTTGAGTGCGTTGGTTTGGTCGTCGTTTGAATTCATCGACTGGTAAGTGACCTTTGTGCAATATTGTTTGTTTTGACTTGGAATTTTTCCCTGCTAGGATTAGCGATGTGTTTCCTTTGAGACATGTCGGGTTTTGTTATTTTTTGTAGTGTTGTGGTGAACGCGGGTAGTAGCTACTTGTCTCGGGAGCACATCCATGGTGTTGAGAATTGTCGCTGGTTTAACCAGTTGCAATTCCACCCACTGGGCTTGCGTGCATAATTTCCCCCGCCAGTATCCGCATGAAGACTAGGCTTTAGGTAGGTAGATAGAATTATCCTGAAGAGTTAGATAGTGGGTAAAATTCCAAGTATTTTTTTTGCACATCGGTTTCTTTCAGTCTATGATTTATTTGCTTATGGCTGGTGTTGAAACATTTGTTGAATCGCCTTGTCACGTTCTGATAAATAAATGTACAAAAGATACACTTTTAAAAATCGCGGAATATTACGAAATAAAACTTAGCTATAAGAGAGTAAAAGAAAGTAGTATTAGAACGGAGTTGAAAAATAAATTAATTGACAGGAGAATTTTGATCGCCGAAATGAGTACAAGTGAGCATGAACAGAGTTTGACCGCACAGTCTGCTTTAACTTTTGATCAACAAAAAGAGTTGTTATTGTTACAAATGGAACATGAGAAATTAAAGCAAAAGTCTGAGCAGGGTAGAATTGAACTGGAAAAAGCAAAATTGGACTTGGACTATTTAAAACTGAAGCTCATTGATGAAGGTAAATTTGGTAGCGATTCAGCTGTTGGTGCTTGTGGGAGTTTTTCGCTGACTCAAAGTTTAAAACTTGTTCCTAAATTTAATGAGGCTGATCCGGATGTTTTTTTTACTATGCTTGAACGTGTCGCTGAGATACAAGGTTGGTCTAAATCAAACTGTGTTTTGTTGCTGCAGAGTGTGTTAATGGGTAAAGCTCAGTTAGCTTTTTCTGCTTTAAGCACAGAGGAGTGTAAAGAGTATGAAACTGTTAAGTCCGCAGTGTTGAAGGTATACGAGTGTGTACATTACCTGAAACCTACCGACAACGCTTTAGATCGTGTAAAAAGAGTCAGGAACAGACTCATTTAGAGTTTGTGCGAGATTTAAGACGACATGCTACACGTTGGTGTGCTTCGATTAAGGCTAAAACATTTGAGGATCTGTTGGAATTGATTATAGTTGAACAGTTTAAACTTTCCATTTCTGATCAGATTGCGACATATGTTAGTGAGCATAAAGTTCAGTCTCCGGAGGAGGCAGCGTCACTGGCGGATGATTTTGTGCTCACTCACAAAAATGTTTCTATTGATTGGAGAACACGTGAAGTGAGCGCGAATCGCTTTACAGATACTACGACTGATCGCAGTTCTTTAGGGAGGTTTGATCCGTCTAGAACGTGTAATTACTGTCGGGGGAAAGGGCATTGGAAAGGAGACTGCCCTATTCTGAAGGATAAAAATAAACGTACTGATGTGAATAAGTTTAAGCCTGCTGCAGTTGCAAATTCTGTTAATTTGAGTGATGCTGAGACTAACGAAATTCAATTGTCTAATGATTATTTGTCTACTTATGCTCCTTTCATTACAGAAGGTAGAGTGTCCTTGTCGGATGGAGATGAAGTTCCAGTTAGAATTCTCCGTGATACGGGAGCTATGGATTCTTTCATTTTGGAATCAATTTTGCCGTTTTCAGCGCAATCTGAAACGGGTGATAGTGTTTTAGTTCGTGGAATGGGTTTAAATACGTTAACTGTTCCTATGCTATGCATAAAGTCAATCTTCACTCTGATTTAGTGACTGGTGAAGTAGTGGTGGGATTGCGTCCTGCTCTGCCAATCGAGGGTGTTCATCTAATCTTAGGAAATAAATTAGCAGGAGACCGGGTGTGGGCAAAGGCATCTCCCGCTCCTGTGGTTTCATCTAGTGGAGATCTGGTTCAACAGAAAATGGTTGTAGACCCTGTGGGTGTTGTAACTCGCGCTATGACTAAAAATGTTGAGCATGTGAAGGCTCAAGGGAAAGAGTTAAAACCGTTAGGTAATTTTTTGCCTATACCTGATTTGTCTGCTCTGTCTTTTCCTCTGTCTGCAGATGAGCTGAGTAAAGAACAACACTCAGATTCCTCCTTGGTTGAGCTGATTACCTCTGCACTTCATGACAGGGATGTACCAGATGCGGCTAGAGGCTATTTTGTACAAGATGGTTTGTTGCTGAGGAAATGGAGTCCTCATGGTGAGAATTTTGTTGGGGATCCTGTGGTTCAAGTAGTGGTTCCCACAAAATTTCAGGCATGCTGTGTTGGAAGTCGCACACGAAAAGTCGGGTCATTCTGGGGTGCGTAAAACCTATGATCGTGTTTTGCAATATTTTTTTTGGCCACGGGTAAAACGCGACGTTTCAGCGTACATAAAATCATGTCACGTTTGTCAGGTAACTAGTAAGCCGAATCAAAAACTGAAACTGGCTCCGTTACATCCGATTTCTGCCAGTTGCGACCCCTTTGAACACATTATTGTGGATTGCGTGGGTCCTCTGCCGTGTTCAAAGTCGGGAAGCAAATACTTGCTTACTGTCATGTGTTTAGCCACACGTTTCCCTTCGGCCTATCCATTGCGTACAATTACATCACGTTCAATTGTAAGAGCTTTGTCACAATTTATGTCACTTTTTGGCATTCCAAAAATCATTCAGAGTGATCAGGGTACTAATCTTACCTCTCATCTCTTCCAACAAGTTCTAAAACAGCTAAAAATCAAGCATAATCTTGCTAGTGTTTATCATCCACAAAGCCAAGGAGCATTAGAGAGATTTCATCAAACTTTGAAGTCTCTCCTTCGTGCTTATTGTGTACAGTTGGATAGAGATTGGGAGGAGGGTTTGCCCTGGTTACTACTGGCTGCACGTGAGGTTGTGCAAGAAAGCACTGGATTCAGTCCTAACGATTTAGTTTTTGGTCACAAAGTTCGTGGGCTTTTGGCTGTGTTACAAAATGAGGTCAGAGTTTCTGACTCGCCGAAAAATTTGTTGTCGTATGTTTATGGGTTTAGACAGAGGTTGATTCAGGCTAGAACACTGGCCAGAGATAAACTTGAAAAACGACAGCAAGGCATGAAACGGTTGTATGACCGAAAAGTGGAACGTCGTATTTTTGAGCCAGGAGATCAGGTTCTTGTGTCGCGTCTTTTACTTTCTTCTCCTTTCGAAGCGAAATTTGAAGGCCTGTATGTCGTTAACACGTAAACTGAATGACGAAAATTATGAGATTGCTACTCCGCATAGGAGAAAGCCAACCCAGTTATATCATGTGAACTTACTGAAACCATATTATGAGAAGTCTAGTGAAGATGTCCACCCTGTCCATTCTGCTCTCTGTGCTGTTTCAGATGTTAAAAATGGCTTTTGTTCTGGGAAAGGGGAGAGTGAGGGTAAAGACCCAGATGATGGTATTTTACGTGGACGGTTAAATAATTCTGACTCTTTGAAAAAATTAAACGTTACTCTTGCCCATTTGTCTCCTTTGCAGATAGCAGAGTTGAGTACTCTTTTGCAGAGTTTCCCTGAGTTATTTGGGGATACGCCGTCTCGAACAGACTGGGCTGAGCACGATATTGATGTGGGTAATGCTTCCCCTATAAAACAGCGTTATTATCGGGTGTCACCAGAAAAACGAGAGTTGATGGCAACAGAAATTAAGTTCATGCAGGAAAACGATATTGCTGTGCCTTCATGTTCAGAATGGGCATCTCCTTGTCTGTTAGTCGGAAAACCTGAAGGCTCAGTAAGGTTTTGTACTGACTTTCGAAAAGTTAATACTGTGACAAGACCTGATTGTTTTCCACTCCTCGGGTGGACGACTGTGTTGACCAGGTAGGTTCCGCTAAGTATGTGACTATGCTTGACTTATTAAGAGGTTACTGGCAAGTGCCTTTGACCCGGCGAGCTCAAGAAATATCCTCCTTTGTCACTCCATCTGGCCTCTATTCTTACCAAGTTATGAGTTTTGGACTTCGAAATGCGCCTGCCACCTTTCAACGTCTAATGAACTGTGTAGTATCAGGCCTTGACGGGTGTGCTGTGTATTTGGACAATCTTGTTGTGTTTAGTGACAGTTGGGACTTGCATTTAAAACGTCTGCATGCAGTTTTTAGTCGTCTGTCGGAAGCCAAATTGACCGTGAACTTGGCAAAGTGTAACTTTGCTCAGGCCACTGTTGCATACCTGGGTAAAGTGGTCGGTGGTGAGGTCCGACCGTTGTATGCAAAAATCCAAGCTGTTCAATAAGGATGGGCATGTTTAATCGACGATCGATTATTGATCATTAAGAATTTCATCGATCACGTTAATTTGTTATCCATTATCATTAAACTAAAGCTGTTGCGTAGTGTAAGTGGAAAGTGAACGTGTTCCCCGGGCTGGTCATGTTGGCGCGGAGGTACCTGTGCATCCCGCCGGCAACGTCAGTCCCCTCATCTGAGCGGTGTTTTCAGCGGCTGGACTGAAACATTTGTTTACACTTGACGCGTCCGCACGAGAGGAGGTGCGGCGCGCAGTCTGCAGAGACTAGCGCTGAAGTGCCAGGCCAAAGTGTAAACAAGGCTTGACGGTCACCATGCAGGTTACGGTTACGTGTCTGACCCCGATCATGTCATCAACATGCTTATCTTTCTCAACAAATATCAGTAACGTTAGACTGGAGCAGAAGTTGTATGTGAGTTATTTTTTATGAAGCTTTAAGTAGCCTAGCCGGTAGGCTAATCTCTCTCACCCTTTCTCGACTCCGTTCCTTGATTGAGTTACATTTTGACAAAACCTGCTGTTAGATCTAAATGTTATTATGTTTTTGGTTAAGTTATTATTATTATTATTATTATTTTGGAACAAACGAAGGTCTCACGAATGCCAACTCGCAGCTGCAGGTTCAGTTGCGTTGGTTAGTAACGTTAAGTTAACTGTTATTAGAGCACCGCCGCGCATATCTTCAAATTTAGCCTAACCGACGCCCAGTTTAACTGCCACAAGTTGATCATCTTGTAATAAAGATCTAATCGAGGAAAAAACATGCTGTATTTTTGTATTTTCATTACATTTTGATTTATAAAAAGTTAAATAAATAATAAATTTGAATTTAAAAATATTAATGATTAATCGATAGTCGATCGTTAATTCTTCCAACGATCGACTAAGAAAATGTAATCGAATGCCCATCCCTACTGTTCAAGAGTATCCTGCACCTACTACCAAGAAAAGAACTTATGCGTTTTTGGGGTTCAGTGGGTTATTACCGTTCTTTTTGTCGTAACTTTTCATCAGTTGTCGCACCACTTACCGATCTTTTAAAAGCTAAGACAAAGTTCATATGGTCTTTCAATTGTGTGCTAGCTTTTGAAAATGTTAAATCTCTCTTGTGTTCATCTTATGTCCTTTCTGCTCCTTGCTTTGAAAGGCCATTTTCTTTGCAGATGCAAGCAAGGTTGGAGCTGGAGCTGTTCTCCAACAGGCTGATGAGCAGGGGTGGTTCGGCCTGTCAGTTTCTTTTCACGCAAGTTTAATTCATACCAACTTAATTATTCTGTGGTGGAAAAAGAGGCTTTGGCGTTGATTTGGGCATTACAACATTTTGACATCTATGTTGGATCAAGTCAACCCGTTGTCATTTATACCGACCATAATCCCCTGACGTTTTTGAACTCTCTTCACTGTCCGAACCAAAGGCTGATTCGTTGGTCCTTGTTTCTCCAGGCCTATTGCCTTGATATTCGGCACATCAGAGGGTCTGAGAATGTTGTGGCAGATGCTCTGTCACGCAGAGAGTGGAAAGTAACGAATTACATTTACTCACGTTACAGTAATGGAGTCAGTTTTTTTGTGTACTTCTACTTTTTTAAGTAGTTTTTAAAATCTGCTACTTTTACTTGAGTACATTTTGTTTGAAGTATTGTACTTCGCTACATTTTAAATCATATCCGTTACTGAGTAAAAAATAATCAGTCCACGGGAGAAAAAAAAATCACACTTCACGGAAACTACTGCATTGGTTGAAGGAGGAAGACAAACATGCAAGAAAGGTGATATCAACGCATAGACAGACCCAGCTGAAGCTGAAAGCGGAATCACGCTCGAATTCTTATGAAACGAATTATGGCCCGTATGAAAACACTTTGAAAGAAAAAAGCGTGGTTGTCCTAGAGAGATAGATATTTATTTGCAGAAAATGTGGACGCAAGAGTGGCTGCAAAGGAGCTAGGACACTACCCCTCCTGCAGATAAAGGTATGTGCCGATTAGCCTATAGCTTAAGGTTAGAGTGACTTGCGTGATGCAGAGGAAATCCCGAAATCCAGTCAGTGAAAGTGGAACTATTCACTTAACACAATATCATGTAAAACATGCAAAGTAATGGATAGATGAGAAAGTAGAACTGTGAAATAAATCCAATCGCAACCTGGTCTGTGAATATAAGCACGTAAATACTGCATGTATTTGTTGTGCTGAGCTGCGCCGCTTTTTGTCTACTAAGTTAACTTGGTACATACTCAAGTATGCGTGACATTCATGGTGTTTCGGCGTTTCGCAAACAATTTGAGAATATGAAAATTTCCAGAGCTGCTCTGAGAGAATGCCTAATGGCCATTTTCATAATTTTATTTGAGAAAAACATTGTTTTTTTTTACACTTTTCTACACTTTTGGTCTTCACTACAACCCGTCAAAATAAAAGTTGGGTTTTACCATGAGAAATTATGACAGAAATATATTACTATTGTAGGCATACAGTAGAATGTAGCCTACCTCTCATAATAATAGTAATAACAACAACAATAATAATACATTTCATTAAAGGAATATTTTTTTGTCCATGGTTTAATTTAGTAAATCTGTTTTTGCAGTGCGTCCCCAAAAATAAAAGGGCACAAGTTTAAATTTACATTTGATTACCACCGATTTTTGATAATATATTTTGTGAGCTTAGAATTATAAGGTTCTATCTCCACTTTTGGCTGAAATTGAGTTTTTGACATAATCTGACCATTAGGTGTTTATTAATGCCTGTGTGGTGTTATTTTTTTGTAAAAAAAAGATTAATAGATAAAGCTATAATAGAAGATTATACTACATAACAGTTTTGCCAGCTGGGATGTAAAAACTTTGATGCTCAATATACTCAGAACTATCCTAAACGGAGATAGAACCTTATAATTCTAAGCTCACGATTTGTATTAAATAGAAAGAAACATTAATTTTCTGAATAAAATACATTTCATAGGACAATATTATTCTTAAACATTTTGATAAATAATTAATGCTAAAAATAAGTTGTCATTATCAATTATTGAATTTAATTGATTAGACATGTTTTATTAAAATTAATAAACAAAAACAAATGATTTCAAGTTTTTTATAATTAAAAGCATTTGTTCAACGAAAGAGAAAACCCTGTTTTCATAATCATTTTAACTGATGATGATGATGATGATAATAATAATAATAATAATTTATTTATTAATTGATTAATACTGTAAACCATGGTATTTTCTGAGACGTTATCAAACTGTGAAAATCTCATACCATTATAATCCCCCACCCCGGTGTTAAAAAAGTAACTCAGTAACTTTTACTCTGAGTAAATTTTAAATGAGCTACTTTTTACTTTTACTTGAGTAGATTTTTAGACCAAGTACTTTTTACTTGTCTTTAAGTAAAATTTTATTGAAGTCAGTAGTACTTATACTTGAGTAGCATATTTTATTACTCTTTCCACCTCTGCTGTTACAGGGCCCTATGAGATGATGCTTAATGTGTAGAGTTTCAGATGTCCCAATCAGATACTCAGGATCGAGTATGACTCCGATCCTGCCATTTTTTGCGAGATTGGGTATGAATAAGGCAAGGCCGATCCACATCCGATATTGTGCGTATACTATTATGTTATTGTTAAGCCCCACAGAAGGCGCAAAAACATTCTTAAGTACCTTAACGTTTTCGTGCACTCTATTATAAGTGTTCTGAAGCCATTATGTGAGAGAGAAATTAATATTTAAGTCATTAAATTCAGAGATCACGTAAACTTTCCCTCTCGCGGCTGTCAGTCATTCTCCATTCAGCACTCAAACAGCGCGTACGTGTTAGGTTACAGTCAATGATGAAACTATCTTCAAGATGATTCAATGTTAATACTATTATACTTTATCTGTAGATTAAGGTCTATGTTTTCGCATAAAACAACATTATCTTGCTGGACTTAATTGCTGTAACTTAATCGTGTTACTTTCTACCTGGTGTCGGACGCCCTGGTTAGATCACAACACTAGAGTCAGAGCACTATTGTTCTTCACGCGCACAGTAACTGAAATTTAAAACTGTTAAAAGAAAAGGCTCAATAAACTATTGTATAGATGGATACTGTATAATACACTGTCCATCAATATGTATTTCCTTTGTGCTTTGCACTTTTCAAAGCGGACTCGCACGCGCAACGTGCATAGAGCTGGTAAGTCCCGCCCATCCGTAAAACTCCAAGTGGACCTCTAGGTTGAAAAAGCGTCAATGCAAGTGAATAGAGAAAATAATTATTTTTCTGATCCCGTTTCAATTGTGCCATGAATGTGACATATGTTGTCTGTGAATTTTTTATATAATTTCTCATGTAACGAGTTTGACAGTATATTGTATGATTCTTTGGCTAGCAGTTGTGGAACAGACATAACGAGAAAGACTACACGTCGCATATGTGACGTCGCCGCATAACACATTTGCCCTCCACAAATCACGGTTTTTACCACGCTCAACTAGTTTGTCCTCTCCCTGATAGAAGGTGATGAAGTGCAACAAAGACACAGGCATGTTTAGCGGGATAATGTGTGCTAGTGGTGGTGAATGTATATCAAACACGTAGAAAGAGTTGTAGTCCACAAAGTGCTCTCACACAAAGTCTAACCGTATGAAAATCATACCCACTAAATTGTAGCATTCTTTACACGAAACATTATATTAAAAATTCACAGACAACATATGTTACATTCATTGCAAAATTCAAATGGGATTAGAAAATAATTATTTTCTCTCATTCACTTGCATTGACGATTTTTCAATCTAGAGGTCCAGCGGGGTTAGCTGAAGGGACGGGACTTACCAGCTCTATAACATAGGGTGCGCGCTGTAACTTCCACGTGGTTTCAAGCGCATCATTCTGCACTCAGGATGCGCATAAGCGCTTTGTGACGCACTGTGTTGGAGTGATTCATTATCAGTGACGCAATTAAAGCTTTATTATTAAATTATCATATTAAATTATTATGATAATAATTATTAATGTTGCTGCCTCATTAAATAGCTGTGCTATACACTTAGAACATGTCTCAATTTTAAATTGTAAAATAATTATCTTTTTCATTTTTGTTATTGTTTTTCATGAATGTATTTTACAACAATACAAAGAGCACTATGTATTATTCACTAATCTAGTTTATAATAGCATTTTTTGTCATAGATTATGATAATATATTTTGGGGATTTGTTGTTTATCTTTATAATGAGGCTGTCTCTAAGTAGGTTGTGTTTAACACACACAAGAGTGATAATCAGTTTAACACACAGTTATAGAAATTATACTTGCTTTAAAAAAACTGTACTGGTATTTACAATGTAGAAAACTGCTGTTTAAATTGTTTTAACTTTAAACCTGTTGGTAGCTCAGCTAGCTTTAAGTAGCCTACTGAAGTACCAGTATTTTCTTTTATATATATATATATATATATATATATAGTATATATATATATATATATATATATATATATATATATATATATATATATAGTTAAGTAGTGTTTGAATAAAGGGTGGCAATCTTTCATAATCAACTGTTGTTGTGGACTATAATGAAGGTATATTTTAAGGGGCTAATTGAGAAAATTGCTATATTTTTATTAGTTTAAAAATAAAAATATAGGATTAATGTAGATTTAGGCAAAAGCTGAAAGCTGCGGCATTGATATCGAAAGTGAAAAAGTGGTATCGGGACATCCCTAGTAGAGTTATTTATTTATTAATTTTGTTTTGCCCTGGCTGCTGTCCTTGGTCCTTAGCTTCTTGGAAGTTATTGGGTTTTCTTTTTTGCTCAAATTGTCCTGTCTATTTGCAGGGATTCTTGACAGACCCGTTTTAAGGGAGGAGTGTGATGACCTGTGTCTTTAATGTGGTTTTCACCTGCATTGGATGGATTTCTCCACCCTCTACCTGATTGCATCAGGGACACCTGCTGCCAACTTCCCTATTTCCCTTTTAAGAGAAGCAAGACGGATGGCAGAGAGCGGGCAACCTATTTGATTTAATACTTTTGATTTGATTATTGTTTATTTTGCATGCACCACGACACTACAGCACATTACATTTTCACTCATTCACCTAGCATGACACTACTGATACCTGACTGCTACATTACACCTTTTTTGTATAATTTCCTTAGTGTTAATAAATAACTTTCTTTAAAAGTTCGGCTTTCTCAGTGTGTTTCCACTTTTTGTTGTGTCCCTTTTGAGCCACGGGGTGTAACAGACAGCATTATCAATAGGCAATAGAATTATGACTCATTATTTTGTATATATTTCATTAAAATGCTGATTTTTTTTAGTAAAATCATTGTTAAGTTACGGTCACTAATTAAGCAGACCAAGTCTCTTATATGCTCTGTAGCCTAGTAAATGATCATTACAGGCACATGATACACACACATTCACATTGTGGACGCGACAGCACAGACGTCAATGTACCTTGTTAAAAAAAAAAAAAAAAAAAAACATCCACGACTCTGTCTGTGACTTCCGTGCATCACTGTTCTGAGAAACAATCACACATTTGCTGTAATGACCCCTTCACTAGCCAAATAAATAGGCTGCAAAACTGTGTGACATGTCCATCTCTTGACAGTTTTGTGCTGATTGACACTGTACTATTTCTGTAACAAAGCTAATTACATGTATTCTACAGAACAAAGAGGTGACAAGCCTGATGTGATGGTTTTTAAATAAGGGCTCAGACTGCTGATCACTGTTATAACAGGCTTGGGAGGGTTACTTTAAAAATGTATTCTGATACAGTTACAAATTACTTCATAAAAAAGTATTCAGTAAGGACTGATATTATTTTTTAAAAACTTTTACTTTAAGAATTTCACATCCCTGAAATATATTTAATTATACTACAGGGCTGTTGAATGCTTGATTATGATTGGTTAAGAACGTTCTAAAGGTGTGCAATTATTTTCAGGGAAACGCACTGCTAAAGTAGTTTCAGGCCAAGTTTGAACCGCATTACAGTTCCATATCACTGCGCATAGTTAACGAAAATAGGTTTCAAATTCATAACAAGAGAAGACATGCAGTCCCATATGCGCTTGATCTGAAATATTCGATGTCTAACTTCACAATCAACTGACACATACAGTTTAATTTTAATAAATAAAGTATAGTCCTATCTATAATTGGCTAAATAGAAAAATTAAACTGAATTAATAAATAAATTAATAGTCCTGCTGCACGGATTTTCGTAATTATTCCAGATAATATAACAAATAAATAATTATTGATAGGCTTACTTGCTAAAAGGGCTTTGTGTTTTTCATTTATTGGGTACCCAATGTCAATTATAGAAAACAATAATGAACGAATTAATTAAAATCGAAGTTAATACAAATAAATAAATAATAGTGTTAATATCTGACGCATATGTTTTCCATTGTCTCATTATTTCGACGTTTCTCTCTCTCTCTACTAATAACTGCACTAATAACTGCATAAAGGCGAGCATAGACAGTAAGGTTAAGAGTCATTAATATAGTGTTATTATGCCAAAATACAGATTTACATCAGTTTCAAATGACACCACTGTAATCCTGAAAGTATCACCCTCTTTCAAAAAGTAACTATAATCTCATTACTACGTTTTTTGATGTAACTGTAACGAATTTCGTTACTGGATTTTTGTATCCTGATTACATGACGTCGTTACATGTATTCCGAACTGCCCAACCCTGGTTATCAGGAAAAGGGCCATATGTTTAAGGAAAGCCCTTTGATGTAGGTGTCAGAGGCTTTGTTTGTGTGCGCAACGTGCCATGTAGCGGTTATCTGTTCCAGTAAATGAGCTCTATTTAAAGCCCCTGTGCCTGGATTCTGCACGTAGCACAGGCATACAGTGAAATCTTTTAGCACGTTCGCAGTGTGCATGTATGAGACCTGCACCTGCACAGCACTTAACAGTGGGGGATGTGCATGTGTTTAGTCTATACTGAATGTGTACATGTAGCTCCTGCAATGTCCATTTTTGTTTCCGGTTCAACAGTCGAAACAATTGGACACATTAGAGGTATTTCTCTACCTCCCTACCCAAACAGATACAGCACTCCTCTGCTGCTCTGTCCCATAGGGAGGATGCATCTTGAGGATGTTTTAACATGTCTCCTTGGCTTTGTACTTTTTAGAAAAAGTTTTATTTTATGTTAGAAAATGAATGCATTTAGTTTTATTTTTTGCAAAAGGGACATAAAACAGACACAAAAAGGGACATAAAAAGGAAGCAGAAAAAAACCTTATTGTTGAGCCTTGGACTTGGTGGCGTGTGTGTGTGTGTGTGTGTGTGTGTACCTAATGGCTTGAGGAACATTAAATTGTGGAGTGTCATTGGCCTCCTCATCACGTTCCTCATCTTCTTCATGACCTTCCTCATCTTGTTCATTGGCTGCCAACTCATCATGGAACTGGACAAGAATAGATAAAATGAGTGAGGAATGACTGATTTTAATTATTATTAACTAACTGACTTTAGCTTAGTATTCCTCTTAGTGTTAAGTCCTTTTACCGTCTCAAACAGCTCTTCCATAAGCTCATTGACTTCCTTCTCGACAAGAGATAGAGAAAAAAATTACTGAAAGTACACACTTTAAACTGAGGGGTTTGGTTTAATCTAAAACTTGTATAAAAACCCACTTGTGCGATTCGAACAGCACGGTCATTTTGACAATAATCCTCCAAATCTGGCTCATATCTAGATCATCTAAAAGTTATATTCAGGGTTATCATCTTCATCAGCCTCTTCTAAAAATACAGAGAGAGATCATCAGATGAACAGTATCTTTCACGCGTGAGCAACACACATAGAGCAGTGATGCTGAAAAGGACTCGAGGAAAAGGTCAGGGAAGAAAAACATGAGTGGAAAAAACAGAGGTGGGTACTTGATCGCATTGCACACACACACATTAAACTAGTCTCACACACACAGAAAGCCATTTAGACATTTAAGAAAAGTGCTTTGACAGCATCTGTCTGAGTGCAACAGGTATCGACAGTGATTGGTTTCAAAGACATGATTACATTTGCGGGTTCACTGGTTCAGCCAAGGCCAGAAAACAAATGATAAAGGTCAAAAACAGCGACAAATAATATTAACAGTTTTGGGTCTGTAAGATCTGGTCTGAAGTCTCTTATGTTCTGCAAGACTATGTTTATTATAATAACAAACAGTAAAAACAGTTACATGTGAAAGATTATTAAAATTTAAAGTAACTTTTCTAATTCAATGTTATGCATTTTAAAATCTTCAAGTTCCATTAGCCATTAATCCAGTCTTCAGTGTCGCATATCTGTTCTAAAATTCATTTTAATATTCTGATTTGGTGTTCAAGAAATATTTTTTATTATGATAAATGTAAAAAAAAAAAAAAAAAAAAGTTGTGCTGCCTGATACTTTTATCCATTTAATGCACCCTTGCTGAAGTGTGCATTACACTAGAGCTGTGCCGGTAAACATGAGTAGCACCGGCGGTGGTATGCCAAAAAAATTTTTTTTTGTATGTGAATGCTGTTTATGAATATAATGAACCACAAAGCTTTGTTTACAAAATAAATTATATGTTAGCAAATAAATGTTACATCGCAGCCATGGAAATGTTTGGATTCACTGATGAATGAGAGGAGCCCATAAATTGAAGCTTTGTCGGCTTTGTATTCTGTTTTACGATCTGGTCTACCCTGATTATCAGCAAATTTAACAATATTTCAGTTAGTTCTTCCACTGTACATGGAACCTCTTGTTTTCTTTTCCAAATCATCCCTCACGCTCTTCACCCTATTTGCAGGGGATTATAAACGTTTCTTTCTTTGGTTCGCTTTTAATAATGACTCTTATATATTTGCATTCTTTATGTGGTTAAAGTACAGAAAACGCTGTAGGACAGAATAGTCTACCTTTTTATTTGCATGTCAAATTCTATTTAACACAGTTTGTGCTTATTATTAGACTTGGTAAGGCACGTCAAGTTTTTTTGTAAAGCATGTTTCACACACGTGGGTTTTCAGTTTCAGAATTCTCTAGCAGCGAAAAACCAAATACAGTCTAAATGTCTTGACACTGTGGAAGATAAAATTCACTCTCAGACCTTTTCAACAAGTATATATATATATATATATATATATATACACACAAATTTATTTAATTTTTTCCACAGCACCTCTCCAACCAACGACGGTCAGTTGG
The DNA here is from genome assembly GCA_030378365.1 of Hybognathus amarus. Taxonomy (NCBI): domain Eukaryota; kingdom Metazoa; phylum Chordata; class Actinopteri; order Cypriniformes; family Leuciscidae; genus Hybognathus; species Hybognathus amarus. Next base: position 32,673 of record JAQIUQ010004515.1, read on the forward strand.
TCCATTACCACAGAGGCAAAAAAACTGTCACTGCTCTACATTACACACTGACCTTCATTCTCCAGGTGAGAGGTCATGAGTCCCTGTAACCATTGGGTCCATTCACGAGTCCTCTGGTGTGGAGACATTATTCATACATATCTGGTGTGATATCTGGTGCACGAAGCTCTGCCTCCAGCTGATCCAGAGGGACATCCCTCAGCGGACGTTTTGACCGAGTACGGCAGGCTGACCAGACTGCCATTCGAACTCCCTCCACTGCCATTGCTCAGAGCCTTCAGCAGACAGACACACTGAATTTAGGGAGAACCATATATGGTAGGCAGAGTTTTTTTTGTGTATGTGATGCAGTACCTGGTAAGGCTCCATGCAGAGAGGACTGAGTTCAAGTTCTTTATCCACAGCATGGAGTTTCTCAATGAAGGGGTCAGGGGCCCTGAGGGATCGTGAGGGGCCACAGGACTGAGGAGGTGGGGCAGGGGGACCCATAGGCACTGCTTCAACTCTCAGGTGCCTGGAGAGCATGGGCTTCTGTGATAGAGATGGAGGAGGACAAAAAGAGACGAGGAGACTTAAAACCTTGAAAAATGTGCAGATGTGTGTATGTGATCATAATACTGTGCAAAGTACCAGTCTGGGGCTGTTGCTGGCATCATCACAATGGGAGGGCGTATGAGAGGAAGAACGTCTGCCGCCACGTGGTGAGGAGGCAGTGCTCTCCACATCACTCTCCAGAAAAATGTCTACGAGAAAATTTAAATATTGCAAAAGCATTTAAAAGCGCAATTGAATCCAATTAACAGTGATAACCATATAGTAGGTGACCAACTGTCCTAGTTTTCCCAGGACATGTCCTGTTTTAATAAAACAATATAACCATTTTCTATCCATACAGAGGAGGCATAACCTACTTTAAATGTATTGAAATTAATAAGGTATCTTTGAGTAAACTTCGAATATCATTTGAGTAGGCCCATCTGTTTGCCGGGCTGAGTGTCCTGGTTTTTGGTAATCAAAATATGGTCACCCTACCATATAGCAATAAATCAGAACAAACAATCTGATTCTACATGTCAATTGATCTGTGCATTAATTCTTGGAGTGTAAATGCAAAACAATAGACCTGCCCCTTTTTTCTGTTACGTGTTACTTTGTTGATCATTTTATTATTAACTTTATAAACAGTCACTCAGTAGATGTGTTTCCATTCAAAGTTGTAAACTTAACTTAAAGGATTAGTTCACCTCAAAATGAAAATTTCCTGATAATTTACACACCAAAATGCCATCCAAGATGTTCATGTCTTTCTTTCTTCTTGAAAATGCATTGATTTGGACTTGTTGGTTACACTTGAAGTCCATTGTGTGGAGATTGGAGAAAAATCCATAAACGTTTTCCTCAAAAAAACTTAATTTCTTTTCCACTGAAGAAAGACAGACATGAACATCTTGGATGGCATTTGGGTAAGTGAATTATCAGGAAATTTTCATTTTTTCATATTCATTTTCTGTAAGGTAGCATCTCTTATCTTATGTGACATTATTTATCGCTATTGAAATAAATATAAAAAAGTATGAAGTTGAGCTGTTTACTCATAAAGCTCCTCCCTCTTGCTCTGTTTCTCTTTCTCACTCTCACTCTCTCCTATGTATATGTATACCAAGATTTGGATTGTTTGTAGAAAAACAGTTCTAGAAAATTCCAGAAAGTCTCAAGGTCCAATGAAGTTACAGAGAGTGCAGTAACATTTGTTATATTGTAATGGTTGTTTTAATTTGTTCCAAGAACCTAATTTATTTGAAATATAAATCTTTTCAGTCAAAAGCCCAACATTTTGTGCCATACTACTTGAATAATATACTCTTTAAAAATGTAAAGTGTGATGCGAGTGTGGTATATGCACCTCCTCAGCTGTTTCATCTTCCTCATCTTCATCAGGGCAATACTCTTCATCAGAAGAGTCCTCCTCCTCTTTGCAGGGGAATGTCCACAAACTGGGGTGGCTGAAAAAAAAAGAGTCCAAATAGCAAGGTACGATCAACCAAAAACAATACAAACTCTCACAAATGATAAATCATAACCAATTGATACCTTAATCTCACGTGGCCTTTTTATTGGAGAGATGTTCAGTTGCACATCCCCTAAAATTTAAAATATATAAAAATTCAGCAAATATTTTAACTCACACAAAAAATAGCTAAAATTCTCAAATCTTCCAAATAAGAAAAACAACATTCACCACCCTTTTCTAACAACTTCTTTGAGCTTAGAATCGGTCATTTTAGGCTCCTATATTAAACAGAAAATAAATGTAATCAACTGAAATTATTATGTTCAATGAATACTTTAACTGTAAGAGTTAAAATAGAAGGAACTTACAAACATGGGCATATCTTGTGTGTCTCTTATAGCCGCTTTCATCATGGCCACAACATGCTCATTAGTTACCACCTCCTGAGGACAAACATACACAAAAATATGTTATCAAATAGTCAAATTACTACCGATTTGATGGTAGTGTTTCCTTATAATGATGTTATTTTCTTGAAGATTCAGAGAATAAGCTCAGATCATAGCAAGTTAGTAATAGGGCTGGGGAAAAAATTGATTCACCTAGCTATCGCGATTAAAACTTTTTTTTATGATTTTAAAATATATTTTTTCAATTACAATCAAAGAATCGATATTAATTCAAATGAAATTGCTTTAATTTTGTCCTTGCTTATAGATTAGGTTGACAGAGTTAGCCACTTTTGTTACCAACAGAGGATGAAATGTGTCATGTGAAATGTGAAAAAAAAATCTACAATATTTTGCAATATCAAATCGAATCACAATTCATTAAAGAAAGAATGCAATACATATCATATTTGGCACTCAAGTATTGTGTATGGTATCGAATCAGGGGATAGGTGTATCGTCCCAGTCTTATTAAGTAAAATGCGACAGCATTTGATAAAATCTCAGAAACACAGAATCTTAAAGGGAACTTGCATCTTGTTTTAGTCAGACTCACATGAATGATGTTACGAACGTTGACAGACGAGAGCTTGAGCTTTTTAGATTTGAGCGTTAAATCTCTGTCCAGCTTCCTCAACTCTTCTTCACTCTCATCCACTTCCTCAAACTCATCTGAAGACGTATTCCATTCTCTCCATTCTTTCTCAGGGAACTCTCCTTCCACCGGAGTCATTCCACTTTCTTTACATTCAATCTATTCGCTTCTTCAGCCACTCCTCTCCTTCACACCTGCCTCATCTAAGGATTGGCAAGCAATGAGACTACATTCAGATTTTGGAAAACTCTTAAATACAGTAATGATGTTTGACTTGACAGCTAACATTACAAAATCAAGTGTGGTTAATAAGACCAAATGAGCTGACTCACCCACAGTGATGACCAGACCCAGCTCTGCATCCACCTCCTGACTGCAGGGGGATGAAACTGGAAGTGGAGTCGTGGACACTGTCAGCATCATCCTCACCAGTGGTCTGCCCACACACAGAGACAAAACAAATATCAGAGTTCTGCTATTAACTTCCCTCAAGGAATACTGCTAATTTCTACATTACCTGGGCTCGAGCTCTGCTCCTGGCAATTGGATTCATCTGGAGTCTGTATTGACTCTCGTCTTACGTGGGGTGGACACCGTCTCTTCTCCAGGAACTAGGAGACAGTTTGAGAGAGAAAGGAGATCTGCAGATAGAGTCCCTCTTAGGTGCTTTGGCAGGATTCAGTTGTAGTTCTGAAGATGACAACTGCATTTCCACCCCATATTCAATAGATCTCTAGAGCCTGAAATCACAAGTTAAGAAAAGTTCCAAACTGATGTCTTCCAGACTAATTCTTAACAGTCATATATATATATATGTATATGACTCAATGGTTTTTGATACACAACCATAAATAATATATATATATATATATATATATATATGTACATATATACATATATGACTATTTACTGGTTGTGTATCAAAAACCATTGAGTGCGCCAGCCAAGACAGCTCACTAGTCTGAAACATAGACCAATAAATTATTTAGACAGTATTTTGTTTACGTTCAGTAAATGGTTTTCTGGTACAACAGGACAATGTACAGAGTAAAACATGTGTGTGTTTTATTTATAATTCATTGTTAATCAATTATAGAGATCACAAACAGTGAATCTGATAGGATTGTATATTCTGCAGCTAGCTTATTTGCTAACTGAAGTTAGCATTGCGCCCCTTAAGCAAAACATGGCACCCGTAAATTGTTTATATTTGTGCCACGCAAGGATGATATTTTTCTGATCACATTTTCATGATGTAAACACCTATCTTACCCAAGAACAAGTGTTTGCAGCCATCGGTAAATTTATACACACTAGCCCGCCGCTTCACAACAAACGGCGGGTGTTGCGGTCATTTCCTTCCCTCACAAACAGAGGCGATGAGCAACTCGTTCCCACACCTCATCAGCGCTGAAAACCACCAGTCTTTCAACAATATTTGTAAATATTTTTAATAAACTTAAAAAAAATTAAATACAGCTTTGCAAAAAAAGAAATATTAAAATCTTTTGTCATTCTTTCTTCAGTCGAAAAGAAATTAAGGTTTTTGATGAAAACATCAAATGGAAAACATGGATTTTTCTCCATATATAATGCACTTACTGCAGTGGATTTCCAGAAGGCAGTTTCAGTGCAAACTGCAAACTTTACAAAGGGCTTTAAACGATTCCAGACGATGAATACGGGTTTTATCAAAGAATAAGGGTCTTATCAGAACGAAACTGATCGTTTAAGATTTATAACAAAGTCTCTAAATGCATAGCTGAGGTCAAATGCTCGCCTTGCTCTGTTCTGTGATGCACGTTCGTGACTCACGTTTGCGCCCGCACTAGGCCGCACGCAAGGGCGCCTATGGACCTTGAACCTTTTCGGTGCCCAGTAAAGTGCATTATATGGAAAAATCCAAATATTTTCATCAAAAACCTTAATTTCTTTTCGACTGAAAGAAAGAATAACATGGATATACTTGGATGACATGGGGGTGAGTCAATTCATCAGCAAAAGTTTTTTTAAAAAGTGAACTACTCCTTTAAGAGGTTAAAATGAGAACATGCCCTTTGTGTTTTACAGGCTAAATTGTTTTTCCCTACTGGAAAAAAGAATCATAGGCTACTGGGAGGAGTCAATTTTAGTTGGACTGGGGACTGTAGGCTATATTTACCTTCAGCATCAGTTGCCACTCAAGTACTTCATTTTTGTTCTGCAGAGCGAGAAGTTCATCTAGACTTCCATAAGCAGCTAAAACAATTTGTAAAGTTGCAGAGAAATACCACCAACAACCAGAAAGCTCAAACAGAGAAAAATATTTGGCTCGACGGAAAATATTATTTACTAACAATTACCCTGCTGAAATGGGCAGAAATCGTCCAGCTCGCTGATTTTGCACCTCTTCAAGCGAGAAAAATCGTGGCAATCAAGTTCTCGGGAGATTCAACCGGCCGCAACGAGGCATGTGCCTCTCAGGGATATGGTGGTGACACCTGCCGAGTGTACCAGAGTTCACCATCCCCCTCACTGTGCCCAGCTAGGCTGCAGGGATGCGGCAGGGAGAAGGCTGGAGTCGGGCACGGACGGCGGCACACTTTCCCCGGTTCGCGCACCCATCATCATTTGTGCCGAGCACTCGCGCGCTGCTGCCCGTTCTCGAGGAGCGCCACCTGGTGTTCGTGGATGATCTCCATACTTACGTTCCGTCAGACCCGACCACCAGCGCAGCAATGTCCTGACCTCACCTCTGCAAAATCACCACTCCGTATGGCTTTCTGACACTTGCTGAAAGTCCGAGAGCATACAGAAGGGAATCGTTGTTTTTCGAAGAAAATGCATTTGAAGAATGTCTGAACAATGAAGAACATGAACCTGTGAAATCAAAGAATCGATCTCACTGCTTATCATTCTTTCTCACAGGTTAAGAGACGTGAAAACGGCTGGTGATACAGCTCAGCTGCTGCATGATTCATGTGACTGTTCAGAACTGAGACCTGCTCATCGCCTCAGCTATGGATTTTTACGTAAAGGATGGATAAAATGTTTACCCGAGTTTCCCTGGTCTCGGTGAAGTAGTTTCTGCAGAAACTGGACATTGGCTAAATAACAATCTGTGTATCTCAGACGCAGAACCTCAAAAGTCACAGATTGGACAATTCAACATCTAGTGTGACTTTAAATCTAATAGGCCTATAGCATTTTACAATAAAACATCTGTTAAAACTGTAAAATAAACTTTGTGGTTGTAAAAAAACACTTTGGACATCAGATGACAACCATTTTTGTGCCATAGAAAAACCTTGCAGTGAACAGTTCCAGTTTTGCTTTTCTCTTAGTAGTAAGAACATTTTAATAATCTTAAGAACCTTTTTGCATTTGAAAGGTTCCATGAATGCTAAGGCTCTTCACGTAACTTGGATGTCAATAAAGAACCTAATTATTTTTTAAGAGTGTTGGTCTTTAATTCATAGTATGCAATTAAATGCTTCAGGAATGACCAATACACTATAATCATATTCAAATACATAAATTAGAAGCCTATTGATGTATAGGCTATGCAGTCAATATACGTCTCATTATGTACACTGTTATGTATTAAGGAATAGGTGAACTGCTCCCTGATTGTCTCATTTGATTTTAGTGCAAACTGATGAGAAATGACTCATTAAAATATAAAGCTAGTGGGAATCAGAGGAAAAACATTAGGCAGAATTTGAACTTGAGCTTTTCTTCCATAACTGCGCCTCTTGATCGAAGTTTAAATATCATTAGTGCTTAACATTTTAATGAAATCACTGGATATTAAATGGGGTTTTGAGGGTGAGCAGAAACGCATGGGTGTGAGCTGAAGGCTTGTGCACAATTCAGAAATTGAGAATGACTCCTGAATTTCAATTCAATTCTGAAATTGAATTAGACAGAATTCAAATTAAGAAGAATTACAATTCGAATTTGAATTAAAAGGAAGCAGAATTGCAATTTAATTAAAAATTAAAAGAAATTCATAAACATATTTTTCAAGTAGATTGTTGACAATAAAAATTTACAGTATGTCAGATATGATTGCATTAGCCTACATAAATTATAGTTTGAACTACTTGTTACAGATTAAACAGCGAAATGTTTTCCCCAGCAAATTAATATTAAAATCTCTAGTCACAGAACAAATAATTAAGTTTTGATATTATTATAATTTGTGGAACATGATGAGAAGATTGACTCATTTCCCAAGAATTACTTTAGTAAATCTTTACATATATAAGTGATATATACAGAAGACAGGATACAACAGCTGAGCAGACTCACAAATGTTCTACTACAACAGACTCTTCCTCTTCTTAACATTGTCACCCCCTTTGCTGCATTTTGTGACCGAGTTTATGTACATTTAGAGTTTGTGATGTCATTAAGCAGGGAGGAAGGTCGTGTAAGTCCATAGACATGATAAATGTCTATGGTGTAGTCTCTATCAGTCGTTTGTTGTAGTTCTTAAAAAGCGATTTCTGTTAAAAGAAAATATCCCTTTGCTTTAAACTTTGAGTGTCATAACTTTCTAAAGTTCTAAAGTGAGAAAAGTGACATCATAATCATCAACCCCTTTAAAGTATATGATATGGAATTATTTATTGTTATATGTGTTTAAATTAGGGCTGTCAAACGATTAATCGTGATTAATCACATCCAAAATAAAATTTTGTGTTTACATAATACAGTATATGTGGGTACAATGTGTATAATTATTATATATATACATATATATATATATATATAAATGCACACACATACTTGTATATATTTAAGAAATAATTTCATGTATACTGTATATAGATTTATATATAATTTGTATATAAATATAAATATTTTATATATAAATCATATTTTTTCTTAAATATACATGCATGTGTGTTTATTTATTATATATATACAAAATAATTATACACAGTGCACCCATATATTATGTAAACACAAACTTTTATTTTGGTTGCGATTAATCGCGATTAATTGTTTGACAGCCCTAGTTTAAATACTTCAAAAATACCACGTTCTGTCATGAAACTCTAGATTGGTGCAGGCTGAAAGGTCCTTAACTAAATTTGGTAGCAAGCAATCGGTAACATTATCTACATTCCGCAGCTGATTGGTTGCTGCTACATCAGCTGCGACTCAGACATTCAAATACTGGTAGTGTTTGCTGTTACAGAAACCCTCCACCTTCCCTAGCTCCACCTGTATAGATCTGCTGCAGGGTTATTTCATGTATTAAATGTATTGGTAGCAAGTCTTTGTACTGGCTCTGCAGTAGCAGCAGATCTATTCCACCAAGACAAAATACATTAGCATTTCCATATCCATTACCATGTCAATCTCTCAGTGAGTTGATAATGTTAAAGGAGCAGTTATTAAGAGTCTCTCTATGCACTCTCTAAAGTGTCACCTTTAAGTGCTCACGGGAATGACAATCTGAAATCAGAGTGAATCCACTCACATTGGCTATAAGCAATTGAAGTGTCAGGCAGGTACTTATGTAGACTCTGAAGAGAATATAAGAAATTAAAAAATGATTTTAAAAGGATACAGATACATGATTGCAGTCAGAAATTACTGTCAGCTTATACGAATGTGATGCATTAGTATCATGACCTTAAGATAATTTGAATTGACTCTAGTCTAAACCATTAGAACCATTTCACTTTACTGACTATGAAACAAATAAAAAGGCAGAGAAAGTAGGCTATGTAAACATTCAAGCATGTAAAATGATTCAAAGGCAAACTGCTTCTCATAGATGATCTTTGATAAAGAATAAATTCTGTGTCAATCTCCCATAAAACATACTTTTTTGCTATAACCAAAAAGCTGGGAAAATGATCTAAAATCAAACAGAGTGATGTTACGGATCTGTTAGTAGGTTGATTTTATTTATGCTTTATTAAAGCTGTGGTAGCTCTCCTTGGCTCACGAAATTGCATCAATTACACCAAAAAACATCAATAACAATCATAACTCAGAGAGCAATGCATCTAAATGGCTTAAGAAAGAATGTATATGTGTGCAAAAGTGGGTGAAAAAATATTTGGAATTTAAGAATCTATAAATATTACTTCAATAAAAATAAATGACAATAATAATTATGAGTTATGAAAGCCAAGTGATTTTTTTTTTTTGGGGGGGGTGATGTAAATATTAAAGATGATGATGATAACATCATCATCTTTAATATTTACATGTCTTTTCTCACTCATACCCAGGTTGGAAGTAATCATATTTATTAGCTAGGCCTACTATATTTTACGCCAGCAGTGCTGGTACTTATCCACCAGGGGCGATATTCAATCACACTCAACCTTCACTCCATTTAAAGCTGCAGCTGGTGCTCTTACAAAAGAAACATCTTAAAATACATATATACAAGGTCAGACATCATCTAGTGCTATACAGGATTACATGCGAGTGCTTTTGCCCAACAGAACCAGCGCCTGAACAGTCTTGGCTTGGTTCCCCTGGCTGCATTTGACTAGAGTCAGAGTGTCTGCTGATCCCGTTGGGGCTTTACCCTCTCACTCCTCACCATCTCAATCACTGTCCTTCATTTCCCCCAGAAGCCAGTAGGTCGTCATCTTCCCTTTTCCCTTCATCTCCACATCTCCTCTCAGCTCCAGCTGGAAGCAGTTGAACTCCTGCAGCACATCTCGAGTGGCTGACGACACATGAATCTTCAAAGCTGCAGGATAACAGCGTGTAAATGATTACAGTGTTACTGTATATACGGATTAGTTGAGATCACACAGCTCACATCAACATGTTGACTAAAGTGTGTTGGCAAACATTATTTACATTCCAGCAGCAGGAAATTAAAAGAGACAATTATTTGTATTCATTTTGAATGAGCTTTTATTCATATGTTTTCAGTTTTAATGTTAGTTAAAATTTTCGTTATGCGCTTGTAATTTTTTTTTTTTTTTTTTGCATTTTTTTAGTTTTAGTCAATTTACAAAAATGTTTTTGCCATTGGGTTACATTTTTAAATGACATTTTTAACCCAATGGCTGGGTTGTCCATATTTTACCCAAAATTGGGTTAAAACAAACCAGCATTTTTTAGATTGTGTATTTCAGGCTAACAAACATCTCTTTTTTAAATGCCAGCTACAAACTTGAGTACGGGGGCTAACAGTAAAGTTCTCCCCCGGATAGCGACAGTCCATTTTTCGCCTGATTTCCACATCTGAGGGAAATGTATGAAAACAAAGTACTTTGTTGTACTTTACAAGTACTAAACTAGATGCCTGACACAAAGGCACACAGCAATGCTCAGCTGTAGAGCTATCCGTGCGCTGAAATTTAAACTTCTGAGACATAATAAACACAGCAGCGGGCTGATAGCGGATGCCGATCCGATGTTGATCCTGGTTTTATTCACGGCACGGTCGCTCCTAGCTCTTGAGGTTAACCGAAGAATTTGTAATCTTTTCTGCTATGACTCTTCACTACTGCGCAAACTTCAGGCGTGTGCATGTGATTGTAACATGAGTGAGGGGTCGCGTGTGCACGACCTGTGGGGGATCGGTGGATTTTTGCAAAACAAATAACACGCTCCAGGTGAAGTTAAAAGCTCTGTTTTTTTCTAAAACAACTTTATTTACGTTTGTTCTGTCGGATTACAGTATCGATTTCACTGAATACGTTTAAAAAAATGTTTGCCGACGGCAGCTTTAAATATACAGCCCAAAAAAATGCAAGACCTAAAAATATAATGGCATGGTTTTTCATGGCAAGTAGTGCAATTCAACAGGCTTTTTTTGTTTTACAGACATTTGGCATTATTTTACTTCCATAAAAAACATTTTTAATTTTCATAGTATTTCATGTTAACGTTGTCATGTAATATTTATATCAGATTTATTCAATTAACATTTTTTTTAAAAAATTAGGGACATACTTGAGTAAAACCCCCACTGTACAAAGTATCAACCAGGATTGTGATCAAGGCAGGTGTGATGTATGGATTGTGATATATGCCAATCTACTCAAAATTAATGTCTATCCTGATTACAATTTGTTTTGCTTTTGTCAAGTGTTATCTAAAGCCGGCTGATATTTCTCATTTATCTGGCAGCGTTTATGTGGGGAAACAGGTGGTGGGGGAAATAATTAAATCTGAATTACAATGAAATCTTTTCATCAATTTTTTTTTGTTTAGGCTTCTTAGAATGATTGATAATTTCATTATGGAATATTGGTGTTGAAAATGAAATATGTCTGGTAGCCTAAGGCTAATACTAAAAATGATAATTTTTAATGGCTTGGTTTCACAGACAGGACTTAGATTAAGCCAGGATTAGGCCTTAGTTCAATTTAGGGCATTTAAGCAGCTCTTAAAATCCTTCTTTAAGAAAAAAACATTACTGTTGTGCAGTAAGACAAAACAATGGCGCTGACATATTTAAAGATATGTCAGTGCAAGTTGCTTTCAGTTAAAACAGCTCAAACATGCAGTTTAGTTCGGGACTAGGTTAAATCCTTGTCTCTGAAACCAGGAGAATATGTAGTAATCTCAATCTCAGTGTGCTAAACTTTTGATTGGATATTTACAATTCTGTACTTTAACTCTATTATTGAAATTAAACACACTCAGTATTTTCTTTAGTTCTTTAGTATAATGCTGTATAATGTCGTATGTAGTAATCATGGCTCAATCCACTAACTCTAACCTAAATGACCTGAACTCTAGCAATGGTTATATTCACAAGTTGCTATTTGGTGGGAATGGGAAAAGTAAGTCCTTACGTTCTCCATTTGACTCCATGCGAGAGGATGTGTTTACTGTGTCTCCAAAAAGACAGTACCGAGGCATCTTCAGCCCAACTACTCCTGCACAGACAGGGCCTGAAACACAAAAACACATGGAAATGCTGTTCAAAACTGTGCATGTTAATGTAAAAATTCTCTATAGTCTTTAGGCGAGTTTAAGAATAGATAGCAGATTATATGTTAACAAAATTTATTACAACCAGAACAATCCCTGTCTATTTTCTGCTAATTTTAATAGTCCAACAGCATGTTAAAGACTTACTCCAACCTAACTAAGAGTGATGCGTTCATTCTTACCACTGTGAAGCCCGATTCGTAATTTGAGCTGCTCATCAGGTCGGTGGCGAATCTTAAATGTTTTAACAGCCTCCAGCAGAGCAAGCGACATGCGTGCGATCTCTGACCGTGTAGTTTCCCGTTACGTACTGGCAATCCTGAAACCACCATGTAGGCATCTCCTATTGTCTCCACCTAAGGAACAATTAGAAACAAAACCAGCACAGCAGACAGAGATCCACATCAGCATCAGCACAAAACACAAGACTAATATATGTAGGAAGTTGTTGATCAAATCTTTCAAAAACATAAAAAAAATAACCTTGCCAAAATCTGACTAAGGTCTATAGTCTTTATTTTACATTTATTTTAATAACAACACATATATTTTCTATAAAGATGGATTTAAGATTGATTAAAAATTTGTGAATTAAGCACCGTCTTTTTTTTCTTTTTTCTTTAAATAAATACATCATGGAGGCTTTTCCCCTTTTCTAGAAAGAAAAAATGTCTCATATATATATACACACACACACACACACACACACACACACACACACACACACACACACACACACACATATACATATATATATCATAATTTTAAAAGGGTTTTAAAAAGCAAAAGGTAAAATTGGGAATATGTTATTAAACAGAGACTACAAATTTGCCATATGACCAAAATGTCACTTCAAGAATATGGCCATTAAAAGATGCTTATTTATTTGCAAAAATGTTATATAAAATCATAAAACATAAATGTTTGTTTTACTTGTGGTAAGTTTGGAAAGATACAATTGTTAAACATTAGAAGAAAAATGAAAATGACGAAAAAAATTATAAAAATTATGTGTTGACAAAAGATTTTGTATGCAGATATGTATACAGCTGTCTAGGGCAAATATGGGGTCAGGTATGAGGCGGTGATACCTTGTAAACATCAAAATTGTCTATAATGGCATCAAAGCAGGTGTAAAGGTCATTGAGGAGGGTGACGACCTATGAGAGAGACACACACACACTTAACATCTTTAGGGTCAAATAATAAAAACAAAATAAAATTGTTTTAGTGTAAGATACCTGCAAAGGTGTGCTATCTGCTGACAGGGCCGTGAAGCCCACAATATCACTAAAGTAAATGGTGACAGAGTCAAAAGCTTCAGCCTGCACTGTCTCACCCTTCTTCAGCTGGTCTGCCACTGAACTACCAAACACAACAGAAACCAAGTCCAATGAGAGTTAACCAAGTGTGTATAGGATTATGTTATGGTTGATTTATTATTTGTGCATTATGTAAGTAAACTGACTGAGGGAGGATCTGGTACAGTAAAGCTTCTGCCTTGCGTTTCTCCTCCAGGTAGGCTTGAGTCCTCTCCTCTACCAGCTCCTCCAGATTATTAGCATACTGCTCCATTCGAGACAAAAGATTATCCAAGATATTACTTCTGTGCTCCCTGAGGAAGAGAATGCGAGACAGAATTGGGTGAATGTTCATAATGACAAGTGAGCAATGAGACGCATTTTATAACATTGTTCAGAACGAAATGTTACAGAAATAAGTAAACAAGTGAGGCGGTATAGATGACAATAACCAGAGGGTAAAAAGGGACAGACCTATTTTGTTTGCGGAGTAACACACTAATGTGGTTGAACTCTGGTCTGTCTGATGGTTCTTCAGCCCAACAGCGCTGCATCAGCTGACCCAGCTCTTCACTGTGGGACTGAGGGTTCACTGATGGCCGTAGATACGGCCATTCTCCCAGAGCTAGACGGTACCACGATCTCTATACACAACCAAAGAAACACGGAAGAGCAAGAACAATAGAGAGAGGGGAATGCTTGAGCTTAAAGAAACTGAAAATCCCCTCAAAATTATACAGTCATCATTTACTCATTCTCAAAAACATTTTTACATTTATATTATCTTTGCCATCATCTAACTCTACCCTTAAAGTTAATCTTTAAAAACACAAAAAAATTTAAGCCTGAAAATGTAATCTTCATAGCAAATATCAAAATGAATATTCTTTTTTTTTTTTTTTGTACATTATAAATGAGTGATGGCTAAATTCACTTGTAGCAATTAAAACAACTGATAGTTGTACAACTGTTTTGTGTTTTCTTTTTTGATCAAGACTAAATAAAACTCAATTTTAATTTTGTCGGTTATGAGTCCTAATTTTAACACTCAGGTGCTCTTCGGTCATTTCTGACCGAAAAATTTGTGAGTTTTGAATTTCTAAAAATCACAGCTTCATCGGAATGTTATGAAACCTGGTGACTTTTATGTGAATACAAAAAAAATTAGGTCATGATCCGAGCATGCTAAGTGGTCGTAAAAAAAAATAGTCACACTTGTGGTCTTTGGTCAAAAATGACCCCATAGGAAATGAATGGGAAATTGGCAAAAACACAAAAATTCACACTGATGCACCAGATGGTGCTAATTTTCTTCAAAAAAGGTTTTTTTTTTTCTGAAGGCCTAGACTCTATATAAAACTAAAATACTGCATTAATAATTTTTTGAAAAAAAAAAATATATATATATAGAAAAAATATATATTTTTCCATGGCAAAATAGACCATAAATATTGCATAAATATTAATAAATTCAATCAAATTGTCTCAAAATACTAAATCACAAAGAGTAAATATTATAGAACAAAAATAAATTGCATTGGTTTTACTGGGATGGAGGAAATTGAATTTTTGGGTGTTCGGTCACTTTTGACCGGGAAGATAATAAGCACCTGAGGGTTAAATTTGTAAATTCACCCTGTCTATTTTTTAGATACGTTAATGATCGTATTGTGGACGATAAATCCATGCATGCGATTCTATCTTTTTTGACCTTGTAATTCATTTTTAATTAAAATGTGATAATTCATATTTAGATCTGCCTCCATCCAATCAACAACTGTGAGATTAACCCCTTGAACCCAAGCCCAACATTTTTTTTTTTTTTTTGACAAACTGTTTCACTTGTATGTCTTAAAAAATATGGAAGAAAAGATTGGTCACTACTTCCATTATGTTGTGACTTTAATTAAGCATAAATGAAGCATTTTTGGAGGGTGAAATGTCCCTTTAACTTCAACAGTATCAGTAAAATCATGTATCAGTTTCAGTCTTTAGACATTTTGCCTGTC
Organism: Hybognathus amarus; assembly: GCA_030378365.1. NCBI lineage: Eukaryota > Metazoa > Chordata > Actinopteri > Cypriniformes > Leuciscidae > Hybognathus > Hybognathus amarus. Next base: position 47,951 of record JAQIUQ010004515.1, read on the forward strand.
AATGCGCCTTCCTTCCTTTTTCTCTCTATTATCTGTTGCATCAGGGCATTTTCCGTCTGTCTTATTCCCACAAACTCCCACAATGTTTTATCTCCGTTTTCCATTCTCTGCCTGATCTCTCTCAGCTCTATTCATCAGGCTCTTACAGCTCTGAAAGCCTGGCAGAGGGTTGTAGCTCTAGTAAAAACACCATTTCTCAGCTCTGTCTGAGAGGTTTTTCACAGACAATCTGTCTTGAGAAGAAACTGCTCTTCGAAGCTTAGGCCATTTTTAAAGCTGCACAATTTCTTTGTGTTTGTGTTTTGTATTTATGTGTGCTGGTGGTGCCAGGTTGATTGGTTGGCCAAGCCTACACTAGGTTGATTGATTCACCAGTCTACAACCATAATCTTTGCCAACAGTAATCTCATTACCAAGGTGCCCAAGTGCGTGTGTGCCGCCCGGTGAAGATTGATATCATCTTATTCTATGTCAGTTCTGATTATAGTGCTGAGATCATGCACTCCAGAGATGCTGACAGCACATAATCTGTGTTTGCATGTGTACCAAGAGTCTGTTCCTCACATAAACACACACATACCGACCCATCTCTTTTTGGTTCTGTATTCTGAATCACATAATTAAATCCATAAATTAGATCAGAGACGGAAAGAGACAAGTGTGGATGGGTATGTGTTTGTGTGAACAAAGAACAAACAAACCTTTAGTGTCTCTGAAAGTGATATAAAAAGACAATGATTTGTACAGCTTTTCTTTCCTTCATTGTGGATTGAAATTATAGATGCAAATGGAGACAATTTGGAACATTACTTTAGCAACATTTTAGAATGTCGTGATTTTTGTATTTGATCATACAATTGCAAAAGTCTGACACTATAATTGACTTCTATGTACTAATGAGAGAGCTCTTTAACTACCTAAGGGCTGTTCTCTGCAGAAAAAAGGGAACCATGTACAGGGGATGTAATTTGTGAGAGTATTTTGGCGAAATGAGCAAGATAATGTCAAGTGTCTTCCTCTTCAGAAAAACTCACTGACAGCGGACTGAGAGGGGTCGTGGACTGCCAAATTAAGAGCTTGTGAGGGTGTTCTTACGCATTCATACTGTGTGTGTAAAGGATCATCTTTGATGTGTCTGTTGTAAAGAGAGACTGTGAGGATAAATGTGTGAGCACAACGGTGAATGTCTTCTGGTTGTGTTTTTGTTGACCTCTCTGAAGAATCTGGTTCATTAGCAGTCTTTCATTCCTGTCACTGCGAAGGCTCTCGAAAAGTAATTTGAGCGAGTGCAGAGCCATGCATCAATATTTTGATACGTTTTTAGAAAGAGGCAGAAAAACAAGTTTTTCATCATCCTCAAATTGTTCTCATGCCCCAAGTATTTCAGACCCCAAATCTCACAGAGAATCAAAATGAAAGATAATAAAGGAAAAAAATGAATGACATTCATTTATTAATTAAATGGAGAAGACATGAAACCAGACTTTTACCATTGGCAATTCAATGAGAACTAAGGCTTTCAAGCTTCAAAAAGAACATGAAAGTACTCCTGTTCGACTTGTGAGCAATATTTCAGATGTTTTGAAGCCATAATAGCTTTGTGTGAGAAACAGATAAAACAGAAACTGAATGTAAAAGCTACATAACTTAAACTCTAAACAAAAATGATAATGCTAGGCATCATACACTTGCAGAATGGGCAAAACTGGGCATTATTAAACAACTAAGGATACTTTCAAGCTTTTTCAAACTCAACAAACAGGTATTCGTGTTGCTAGGATACGCATAGACAAATGAAAACAATCTGTTCTAAAATTGGCTCGAAATATCACACACGTTTAAAATCATCTGACTGGATGGAATCATAGTCTAAATGCTAAAACCATGGGTGCACTTTGCAGTATGCAGTTTTCTGTCAAATCAGTTAACTCTGACTGGCCAATATCTGCAACTAGCTCTGACTTTCTGCAAATAGTGTTGACTCCCCTGGACTATAAATCTTGACAAAAATAAATAAAAAAATGCCAGCCTAAGGTTGTTATTTACTAAAAAATCTTGACATTTGCTCTAGATCTCCTTGACATGTTCATGAGAGAAGTACTAATGCCTGATTCATTTACAAAATATTCTTTCAAATCAGATGTTTTCAATGAATCGCTTCGTCACAGTTCACAAAGATTCATTCATGAATCAGGCCTGATATGGTGTACTGACTTCATGATCAGGTTAACAGTTTACAGGAGGGAAAATTTATCAGTGAATAACAATTAAAATTTCAGTCTGTTCTTCACAAAAAGCTAAGTATGAGTCAAATCGATTGCTTTTATGATGCGATTTACATACTATTTAAAGTTTGAAAGAATTGTATAGTTCCAGACCTGTATCTAACACTGACTTTGATTTTAAAGCTACACTGTGTAACTCTTTTAGTTTATTCTTAGCTAAAAACACTTAGTTCTTTCAAAAATATATGTGCACATTAATGTATATTTACTTCGTTCAAGTAATAAAGTATTCTCATGAGTGTATAATATGCCATTGAAAATACATACGGGTAAGGGGTTCTAATGTCGGTCGCCATGTTGCTCCTCCCATCTTAAAAGTACATTAGCCAAAGAGGGACATACCCGTTAATTCAAGCTTCGCCTTTTCGCGTTTACGTCAGAGTTAACACTCATGGACGAGAGTCGAACTGGAAGCCATGTTAATCTTGGACTACATTGGCCACCGTAGGAGTTCAAACGAAATTGGAATTTGAGTGGAACAGAAACTAATATTCACTGGATGGTCATATACCTTGTCACCGCTAGAGGGGGTAAAAAGTCACACAGTGTAGCTTTTAGCGTAATTTCTTTTTTATTCTCCACTGAAAGGAGTCATAAAGGTTTGAAGTTTGTTTAGGATTTGATATAAAACCAGAATAGAGACAGGTAGACTTAGGCTAATTGTGACACATGTATTGACAAGATTTGATCTCTGACCTTTGGGGCTCAGCGAGTCTCCCTCCAGGTAAAAGACTCCTCTACGTAGAGCCACTTCCTGAAGGATGATGCCAAAACTGTAGATGTCGGCCTTTTGCGTGCCTCCTGGAGGAAAGCACTCCAATCTCAACAGCTCTGGAGCCGTCCACAGCTTACCTACACACAGGCATAAGCAAATGCACACAGACAGGGGAAGGACAGTGAACAACAGAGACCGTGACTGAGGTTTGCATGCATTAGTGTTGTGGAAATTGTAGGCATGTGAGAAAATTTGACACATGAAATGACAAAGAAGAAAGGTCACATGACTCACGTGCATAATAAGAGTAGGTGTCCTCCGTGTTCTGACTCTGTCCTAATGCTGGACAGTCCATAGTCAGTGATCTTTAGCACAAAACGATTGTCAACCACACAGTTGGATGACTTCAGGTTGCCATGGGATACAATCACACTGTTATGGATGAAAGTCATGCCCTGAGGGGAGAGAAAGATTGGATAGCATGAACGAAGAGTGCAGAAACGGAGTAAAATGAGAGTAAATGGAAAGTTATAAGTAAATGCATGAACACTTAAAGGGCAAGTTCCCCAAAAATGGTGTCATTTCATTAACTTCATGTCATTCCAAACTCATTCACCTTTGAAACACAAATGAAGATATTTTTAATGAAATCTCTGAAGTTATTTTCCCATGCAACTACCACTTTGACGCTTCAAAAAGTTCATTCAGGAGATCGTGAATCTAATCCATATGAATTCACTTTGAATTTTCAGAATTGAGACTTGATCGCTCTATATGATATACAGATTGAATTTTGGCTTTTATTCACATATAAACATTTATCAACACACATCAATTGTGATGAATAGTAACTCAAGCATGCTTGCTTGACGTGCAGGAACCAATGAGGTTCATTCTCGTGTGACTGTAAATGTTTGAGCTTCCGCAATAGGTTTGTTGACGTGACGTCAAGCAAGTACGGTTGAGCTTCTGTTTATGTTTGCTGATCAATGTTTGTATGTGAAAAAACAAAAAAAAACAAAAAAATAATCTGTTCTCTTATACAGATAATCGAGTCTCTTTGGAAAATTTGGACTAAACCACTCCATTCATGTGGATTAGTTTTACAATCTCTTTATGAACTTTTTGAAGCTGCAAGGTGATAGATGTGTGGACAAAGGAGGGTCAGAAAGCTCTCAGATTTTATCAAAATATCTTCATTTTTGTTTCAAAGATGAGCAAAAGTTTTATGGCTTTGGGACGTGAGGATGAGAAATTAATTTTTTTTTTTTTTTTTTTTGAGGGGGGGGTAAACTAACCTTTTAAGCTAAATTTCAGCACAGTACATTTAAATACAGAGATGGGTCTCTACCTTTACTATGTCACTGACAAGAGAATATTTGAACATCCAGTCAAGTGTGATGCTTTCGTTCTCCAATATGTCCTGTGTGTAGATGCAGAAAAAACGGAGGCAAGTACATATACGGCCCAAAAAGTTATTTGTATTTAAGGCAAACTTAATAATGCAGTTGTTCTCAGCTGGGAGCCGGGACCATTAGGGCAGTAGTTCCTAAAGTGGGTGCCGCAGAATCTCAGCTTTTTTAACAGACGTAAAATCTCAACTTAAACAGCCTAAAATAACTAGCCTACAATATAATATTTTTTATAGCATTTATTTTTAAAATATTTAGAACACGAACACATGAGCATGTCCAAATGAATATAAGTAAGTGAAACAACAATGATATATTTGAGAAACTAAAGAAAAAACGTATTGGAGTTGGTAGCTATTACTTAAAACTTAAGTATCAATCTTTAAATTTGTTTTGTTCCAATGATTCCCACATAAAGCCTAGGCTAATTGGTTCAAATCACTTACTGAAACAATCGTCATAAAATACACTTGTCTGCTAAGTCTAACAATGAATGGGTTGACATGTAGTGTGCTGTGAAGCATTCATAATAAATTCATGCTGCTGCCAGTTTATGCTTAATTTGTTGTTTGCTCATCTCACGCAACACATCCATTTTCTAATGCAGAGAAAAATTGCAAAGCTTAGGGTTAGAGGATAGAAAACACAATTAGCACTGTAAGTGAATGAGAAGTCCCTCCACAATGACAGAATCCTGTGTCTGTACCTGTAAGCTGCCTCGAGGGCAGTATTCTGTGACGATGCAAATATTGGGCGGGTCGATGCAGGCGCCGATAAAACGAGTCAAATGCTCATTCTGCACATCCCTCATCTGGAGAACAAACATGCAATATTGTTCACAATTTACAGTATATCTTTACAAAATATTCCACTTGTTGGTATTTTGTGAACGTACAGTACCATTTAAAAATTAGGGTCGTTCAAATTACTCCATTACCCAGTTTTCAGTGTCACATAACCCTTCCAAAATCATTCCAATATGATGATTCAGTGCTCATGATACATTTCTTATTATTATCAATGTTGAAAACGGTTGTGCTGCCTAATGTTTTTATGGAAACTGATAAATTTTTTCAGGATTCTTTGATGAATTGAAAGTTCAAAAGAACATATTTTTTTAGAAATAGAAATCTTTTAAAACATTATGTATTAATACAAATGTATTAATTTCTTTACAAAAAACAAAACAAATGAAACTGACCCAAAACTTTGAATGGTATTGTATTTGTAATGATTATAATCAGAATAGCAAAATAATCCTCCTTTAGAGCAAAAAACAGCATGACACACTCACATGCTTCAGTTCAAACAACACTTTCCTTGTTAACTCGATGCGCTTTCTGTTGATGTATTTAATGGCTACAATGTTTCCCTGGGGAAAAAAGTAAAGAGCGCACACACACGTGTTAAGTTTGCAGTGGGTAGCATGTGTGCATTTTGAGGTTCTAACAAACATTTAAATGGTAAAATGTTGAATTATAACTTGTCCATACATTAGGTATTATGAACTGACAATGAAATATACTGTTTAAGAACTTAATGTAGATTTATGTACATTGCTACTCATAAATGTTTAACATTTCAACTTGTATAAATTAACATTATTAAAGCTACACTGTGTGATTTTTACCCCCATCTAGCAGTAAAAAGGTATATGACCATCCAGTGAATATTAGTTTCTGTTCCGCTCAATTCCGATTTCGTTTTAACTCCTACGGTGGCCAATGTAGTCCAAGATTAACATGGCTTCCAGTTCGAACCTCGTCCATGAGTGTTAACTTGGAACGTGAACGCGAAAGGCAAAGCTTGAATTAACAGGTATGTCCCTCTTTGGCTTTTCTAAATGATCCTTAAACTATTAAAGAATTATTAAATGCTGTAAGTAATATTGATCATTGTTAGTTCATAATACCATATTGAACCTTATTGTGAAGGGTTACCATGTAAACATTTAAACAGAGCTTGTTAGAAAGATACCTTAAAGTAGCCAGTCTTAGCAAACATCTGGAAATTACCGTCAGCTGTCAGCAGTGATCCATAGTTTGAACCTTTCTGTAGAGAATGAGAGAGAACAAGTGATATTATAATTAATTAATATTAAAATGGAAAACCAGATAGCTGGAAAAGACATTTGAAAAATATGAGTCTGACTAGATATATATAATATGCACAGTATCTGTGTTTTACTAGAGAGAGTGTGAGTTTGCTTCAGGTGCTTCTCAAGGCCTTTTCCAGATTGCTCATCTGAATGTCCTCCCAAGAGATCCTCCATAACTGAGCAACCAACTCCTTCTCCAGCTTCAGCTTTCTGTGTGTACATACAGTAGGTATTTAAGACATACCCATATTTGTAGAATATAATCACATTCAGAAATTATTCATTAGGTGTCAGGTATCAAAATCATCTTGCTCTCTTACCTGTATATAAACACAGTCACAGTGAAGATGATGACAAGGATGAGGAAAAGAACAATGGAAATCATCTGGTGCATTCCAATTGTTCCTAAAAAAAGAAGGAAAGTGACAGAGATTGTAAGGTGGGTTATCAGTTGGACTGCAGAACTAGTGTAAGATACCTACGTTCATGACAGTCAGGGTTGTCTGTTCTTAAAGCCGCAGTCGGGCAAGTCCGAGGAATTTACCGCCAGGCCACTGGATGGCCATATCAGGAAGAATCTTCATCTGCTTCTGAGTGCCGTTATACACCGCCACAATCTGCAGCACAACATGAAGGAATCAGATAAGAGAACGAACATATGAATTCTATTCATATGATTTAATAAATTCAAAAGAAAAAATGCTGTGTCCAACGTTAGACTTGTTGCAATACCTAAGCCACATTTTTTAGGGGGGCTTTTAGGTCATGTCTAAAAGATCAAAGGACATCTAAACAACCTTTAAAAGTTTGTGGTCAGTCAATTTATTTAATTATTTATTTAAGAAGAATAAATACTTTATTCAACAAGGATACATTAAATTGGTCAAGGAGAAAGCAGACACATTTATAATGTTTCAAAAGATTTTATTTGAAATGAATGATGTCGTTTTGAACTTTCTATTAATCGAAGAATGCAGAAACAAATTCATCATGGTTTCACACAAAAATATGCACAACTGTTTTCAACACTGATAATAATAAGATGTTTCTAGTTGTTTCTTGAGGAACTAATCTTCATATTAGAAGTATTTCTGATGAATAATGTGGCTGAAGAGTGGAGTATCGACTGGGTTACACTTTATCACTTTAGACGTTCTACTAATTATAAGTAACTTTTCAACTACATGTCAGGTAACTCTCATTAGAGTATTAAGTATATTATCATAGACTGTCAGTAGACTGTTAGGACTGTTATGGATTAGGTGTTATGCTTTGGATTAGGAGAATAATTTTACTTGTAGTCGCCAAGTTACTTATAGTCAGTTGAATGTCTGTTGGGGGACCAACAAAATAAATTGTTAGAAGATATTAAGCTGACAGTCTACTAATACTCTAATGATAGTAGTTGACATGTAGTTGAAAAGTTACTTGTAGTTAGTAGAATGTGGACTATCGTGGACTAAGAATGTGTCGACTATACAGTGTTACCCACATAATAACATTTCGATATATTTCTGTATTTTTGATTAAATATTATTAAAAGAAAATCTATTTCACACTTCTAAGAGCCTGTATTGGGCACTAGTATTGTATAATATAATTTATTAAAAAAAAAATATTTGAAAAGCAATTATTCCATCAGAATATCAGAAAGATGCTTTGGTTTGTCCCGATAGTTTAGTTATGGCATCTAACAGCCAGGGCTAACTGAACTTTGACCCCTTGACGTCAACACAGGAGAACAAAAACTGCATCTATTAGTTGTGAATTCTATAGCTCTCACAGATAGCAAGAGCAAAATGTTCAAATGAAAAATTACAGAATTTACATTCAGAGAGCAGCTGAGATCTGTAATATCAATTCATCATCTATCCGGTACACATTCACAGGAACAAAAAACATTCCCCAGACTGAATATGTATCCTATAATTAATCTCCTTACAGCCTGGCCTCCCAATTACCAATCAAGTGTCTTTCAGAAAGGAGGGTGTGTGTATGTGTGTGTGTTTGTCCTCGGGTTTTAAATTTATGCCACCAATTTTGGTTCAATCTTTTGTTTTGTTTTTTAGATTCAGGTGTTATATTCTAATTCATTTAGGTGACACACACATATCTGCTGTAAGAAAAACGTGATTGCAATTCATCCATCTATTACTAACAGAAGCATCATTGCTATTCAAACTAATGTGGCTCATGTATTATGAATTAACCATGCGTGCCTTTTAAGAAAATGAAAAATTCCCCCTGACTATAAGTTGATAATATCATGAGTATCAACGAATGAGAAAGCTGTGACTGTGAGACAAATTGTGCATGAGGTTATCACTAACCTGAAAGTCGCCACTGTTCGTGTCAGTCATGTCCCACAGGTCGAAATCAGTCTCTCTGTCTCCATTCTCATCAATCTGCACCAGACCAGTGACACCTGGGAAAACCAAGAGACAGAGTGTGTGTGTATAGAGCAGATTGCAACAAATTAACATCAGAAGACTAGCTGTGACAAAGTGAAGAGTAAACAACCTTCTTTTACTCATTCGTGACCTGCCGGGCCATCATTTACAGCTGAATTTAAAGTTCAGCAGTACTCCCAGTCCTAAAATGTCAATCTAAACAAAATGAAATGGTCCCCTCAAATGATCTACATCTTTTATGGACGAGTTCATGTAATTGCTTTAACAAAACAAAAACACAAGCTTAACATTTCAGCATTTTAGCTTTTAAATTCTTTGGAACTTTACTCCATTATAACTGTGATACCATTATTAAGTGCATATTATAAGCATGATACCATTATTTTCCAATAAAAACATACCTTTAACTGATCTCTTTAACTGATGCATATAAACACCATAGAGACATCAGTTAAACATACAATAAAGTCCAAACTTTAAACGGATAGTCTACCCTTTATTCAAAATATCTTTTCAATATATTTTCATGTTTGGGTGGACTATATCCCTTTAAAGGTGCAACAAGTGATTTCTATGAAACACAGTTGATATATACAATCAACCAATAAAAACATACCCCATACTTCATTGCTCCGAAATTGAACAACATGAAATGCAAGAGTTGATGTATCTTTATTATAGCTGAAGTGAAGCTAAATACACTGTAAGCTACTCAAAGCTGCACTAACTTAACTATTTTTCAGTAGCTTGGCAGTAGCTCAGTTGCTTTTGAAACAGTGCAGCTTTTCCAGTAGCTAACTACTTTTTGCAGCAAGTAGCGGTGTAGCGCGAGCAAAAGCTACATTGTCGAGCCTGCGCGAATCAGCGCAATGCAAGGATATTCATGTTAGATTACAAACTCATTTTTTGCCATTACCGCCAACTGTTGTTTAATCACGCATCTTGCGGCTAACGGATCACTGTACAGAAGTGAGTTGACACAACCATATTATGATTATATAGCAAGACGTGACGGCAGATTTGGAGGATGGAGAAACAACTAATGTTAATTACCCATGGCCTTATTTGTCCAAGTTCAATCAGTATTTTTGAGAAAATGTTCTACATGCAATTTACATTGGATGTATATTTGGTTCTTGCAATGTTGTAGGCTATTTGTTGCACTTTTGACAAACAGTCAGAGATATTTTAGTGTTGTGTGTAATAAAACAATACTCTTTGAAATCGTAATTGCATTGCCTTGTTTTAAACACTAAATATTTTACTTAAAACATTCCTCAGACACTTATTCAGTTATTTATAATATGCGTTGTTCAAAAAGCAAAAGTAGTTTCAATGTAGCTAGCTACTTTTTGATTGTAACTTGTAGTGTAGCTAACTACTTTTCTAAACGGGTAGCTTGACTGTAGTTAAATTACTTTAACTTATGAGTAGCTGTAGCTTGTCAAACTACAGTTTCTGAGTAGCTTCCCCAACACTGGCTAAATAATGCTTTGCGAAAATAAAGCGAAGCAACCTTGCCGTCTATTTTCATGTCTCACCAGCACTGAAAAGCTTTTCTAATATTAATGTGGGGCCTAAAGATCTTGCCTGATCATAACCCTTCTTTTTTCAGTGATATTTCTTTGACCTATAGTTTTCTCTTTTGTAATGTCTCTCAGCCAACTCTCTTTCTACAGTCTTTCATCAAATCTGCCTCTTCTCTCCCCTCATGAGGGTATATACCCCCTACTGCTGTGTTGTGATGTTTGTTCCGATCCACTCTCAACAGAAATCGCTTACTGCACCTTTAAGTGAACTACAACTCTGCGAACACATTAACAATGAGTATCAACCATGAGATGAGTAATCAGAATGATTATAATTCCACATAGTAAATCAATCCACACACAGTGTGTGTGTATGTGAGTGTTCAATCAAATGTAATTGAGTCTCTTGAAAAGCTTCCGGTTATGCCCGACCCGGTCCCATCTTCCGATGAGGGTCAGGTACGGGCTGTAATTTCCTGTGGAGGCCACTCACCTCTTTAAATTGGCTACACATAGACGCTGAGTCCAGCTCAGAGGAAACAGTGACTTTGAGACTGATATGAAAAGCTTAAGCGTTATCAGACTGGAAATGTCAAAGCCATTGGCAAGAGGGAGAGGAGAGAGAGAGAGATGTCCTCACATCGGTTGATGATAAGAATAGCTTTAATAGGCCTACATGAGCTATAAAAGGAATGGATGGTTACAGACTGCTTGTGAAAATTGTCTTCAGATTGTGAGGAATGTTTTGCCACATATTTCTCTGGAGGACAAAGGGAAATATCCCTGAACACTGCCACTCTTGCCAACGTGCTCTTTAAGGAAATACAGACTTAATTCTGATACATTTTACATTAGAAACACTGGGAAGAACATGGGTAGACAGACAGAAAGAGAGAGAGAGAGAGAGAGAGAGAGAGAGAGAGAGAGAGAGAGAGAGAGAGAGAGTGTTTGTGTGCACCAAATAATCAACTTAAGAGTGCAAATGATTGGACGATATAATGATAGTCGGAGTTGTCTGAAGTGTAATGACAGCAGGAAGTAAAGGAAACTACTTTAGTACGACACACCAGCATGATGATGTACTAAATGGCAGATTGATGCTGAATAAAGCCTTGAATAAAGTGAAAGGGAAAATACATATTTCATATCTCCTATGACATTGACATCTGTTTTGCCTTGGAAAATTATTTATTTACCTAGATAATATAGATAAGGTTTGTCTAAATTGTGAGAATGATTTGTGACGGAACTGGAAGAATCAGAAAGAACCAGAGATGTATAGTAACGAAGTAGAACAACTTAAGTACTGTGCTTGAGTATTGTTTTTTTCCTCATAATTCTACTTTTACTTCAGTAGATATTTTCGATGAATTTAATACTTTTACTTCGATATTTTTTATTGTTCTGCTAGTTATTCGTTACAATTATAAACATTTTACGTATCATTCGTTGCAAGTTGGCTTTCATTCATGCTGCCTAAATCACACGCCAGTTTTATAGGGTAATGGTATTGACTGACACACACATTGACAACTAATGCAGGGGTTGTCCTGCAATTACATTTTTTGGCGGCCAATGCAAATTGTATCCCGCAAAGCGCCTTATTTGATTGCTAGTTCAAACTTTTGACTGCTTTCTTTAATAATTACATGCCACAATACTTGTACTTTTACTTTTAGCACTTAAGTAGTGAATTTTAAAATAATATACTTGCAATACTTATAATGCAATAATTTTTTTTATATATATACTTAAGTGTGGTGCTTAAAGAGCACTTCTACTCAAGTCACATTTTTAATAGAGCACTTGTACTTTGTCTGGGTTTCTAGTACTTTATACATCTCTGGAAAGAACAGACTAAAAATTAAATGTATGCCATCATTTTTCAGCTTACGACTAATTTATTTGGAGCTGTTTTATAGTTTTTGGTTATTACAACAAATTAAACTAAAAAAACAACATTTTTATCAACAAAGTAAGCCCATTTATTGGTCCAAATGGGGGTTTCTAATAAGACGAGAGAAGGTATCTGCAAGCTATTCTCTTTCCTTTTACGCAACACAAAAAGATTCAATGAACTGCATTTTCTCGTATTACCTTCGTTATACTTCAGTAGAGATATGGCCACTACAGAATAAGTCAACCAACTTTACATCTCTTATAGCTTTAGATTGGCCATGCCGTGATTTGTCATGTACACTCGATAAAGTAATATTAAATTAAAACACAGGTAAGACACCCAGATTTAGGTTGGTCAAGCAGTACGTTTGCTGCCCTGAATGGAAATTCACTTCTTGTCTCTGCAAACCAAGTACACTTGAATTAGTGCCAAATATTAGTCGTCACTAATCTGACGCAAAACTTGCGGTTACAAACAAATCTGTTTAATCTTGGGAAAACTATTTTAGAGTCAGTCAGAATAAATCAAATGTAACAATTTATTATGTCAGGTAAATAGGGAGATGATGAGACTGTAAAAGTGAGGTGTGAGGTGCACTGTTGCTGTTACATACTGTATGCAGGAGAGAGTTCAAATGTTAATTCTCAGGTGAGCCTTTTGCTTTCTCGTGGGGTAGCAATGACTTACAACTGCCTTATTTCACATCACTGATTTATCTAATATCACAAAATTCTAATTATGGTAGCCTACCTCGACAACACAAGGATCATTTATTAAATCTATTCTGTATATTAATATCTATACATTAATCTCATAGATTATAAATAATAATAACAAAAAGCAAAACATGAATAGATAATTAGTTCTAAGAAACTAATAAAGGTGCAAGAAATGATTAACACAGATTGTACCCATTGATTCTGTCCTTTTCTTGGCCAGCTATTACAGGCACAACGTAACAGAACTGCACGCAATCAATAGATCTGAAAAGATTTCATTAATGATTTTATAAATCAGAGCGAATCAACTTCCCCTTTCAAATGTCATCTAAAAGGCAGAACAAGCATAGAACATCATGTGCTTGCTGACTATTCAGCAACTTTATACTGAATACAGGATATAACTGGATCCAACTCAGTAATTAAAATTGTGGGGGCTTTTTGTTAAAGATGTCTAAATGAGCGTCTTTAAATTTACAGAGATCTAATTGCAATCAAATTACTCATTGTAATACGTATGAATGTCACACATGCTGTACATCCAAATAGCTTATCTGTGAGTGATGTTTTGCTATTACAGCACTTAAATTGAGACATATTTTAAAGGGGACCTATTACCTTGAAGGGGACTTTGTTTTTGGGGTCAACTCAAATAGGATTTCATGTTTGAATGGTCAAACAACAAATTGTTTTTCGCATATTTTACATTGTTGCAGCACCTCTATTCACAGTCAGTAACGGTCTGTGTTGTTTCTATCTCTATGAAGCTCCTCCTTCCAAAAAGCACAATGTTCTCTGATTGGTAAGCTGGGCCAGTGTGTTGTGATTGGTTAACGACTTTGAATGTGTTTCAGAAATACTACGCCCCTTACCATAACTGTGGGTTTCAACACACTACTAAAGGAATTCAACCACACCTCATCCCCATTTTAAAATACCTTGAGTAGGAATAATTTAAATAAGGAATATTGTAATACATTCAGGGAATAAAACTACCTACTGTACAATCAAGGGATTTCAGAGTGTTTAGAAACAGTGCTTACTGATACAGAGAATAACTCCCTTTGGAGAGGACTTTGAGCTTTGCAGAATTTTTAATGCTCAAACAACAACATTATACATTAAATAAAGTTGAAAATGTAAAAGAAACAAACATAAAATGTCACAGGAAAAGGCTACAGGAAAAGCCATGAATGAGTCTGGGTTAGGCCCACTATCAAATTAAGACCACTAGCTGAGGGGAAACGTCTCCAGAAACACACCTGGCTGTGTAGCTGTCTGCAATCTTGCAGATTTCAAACAGAGATGGCGACAAAGAGGAAAAACGACCGACTGCGGCTTTAAATGGAAGCAAAAAAAAACATTAAAAAATCCTTCAGAAACAGTTCACATGCTCTGTGTCACAAATGTGTTTATTTGATTAGTGGCCAAGAAATAGTGCAGAATCTTGCATATTTATAATTCATTTTATGCCATAACTTTCTAAGCTTTTATTTTTCCTGTGCAACTTTATTCTATATTTAAATGGAAGGTAAAAACTGTGAAACTATAAAATAAAAAAATAAAAAAATAAAAAAACAGTCAGATATGTTATATGTTGAAGGGGCTGTATGAAGGATGAGATACAACATGGTTCAATGAACACTATATGATCAACTTAACCTTAAACAATTGAGAAACATAACATTGGGCTTCATGCCCTTCAGACAAGCACCATTTCACAGGGAAACAGCACAAGAAGAGAGAATGAGTAATAGGAAGGAGGAATGGGAGAAGATCAGGTGGAAGGACAGAGATATAACAGATACATGGAATAAAAAGCACAATATGGAAAGGTACAGAGAGAGAGAGAGAGAGAGAGAGAGAGAGAGAGAGAGAGAGAAAGAGAGAGAGAGAGAGAGAGAGAGAGAGAGAGAGAGAGAGAGAGAGAGAGAGAGAGAGAAGAACTGACCAAGGGTCGCTGAAAGTATCTATTGAAAACTGTACTCCCAAAGGAGCTCACCTGAGAGTCCAGAATTGTAAGATATATTACAAAATTCCATCATTTCAACATGTTAGTCATCAATGGAACCAAAAACCAAAATATCAGAAACTGAGAACTGATATGATATCATTCAGAACCATTTACACTACTCCTCAAACACACACCACTTACAGTCATAAATAGCTGTCTGGTAACACTGCTTGTGCACTTTTTTCTTACTAACACTCACAGACATTTGCCCACAGGCAGGAGGGGTTACTCTGCTGGGCTGATGGCTTTCCACGGGATTTATTGGCCCTGCCTGCATTATGGAAATGGTGTTCAGGTAGCATTGGGGTGAGAAAGGCAAAGTCTGAAAGCCTTGTCCTCCTCGTCATCACAGCGCTGATGCATTAAAGCAATGGCAGATCTAAAGAGAGCCTGGCCAAGGTTCGACCGAGACGCCTCCAGCGATGCACTGCTTTTCACTATGGGCGAACCAGATATATAAGCCACAGTGCACATTCTCCAACAACCAAGAGAGCCATAAGAATGTCCACTAGCTTGGACAGGCCATTACAGAGAACCAGGTCATTAGCAGAGTTACAATCTCCCTCCAGAGAGCGGGTGAGGACAACCCTTTCTCCAGTTGTTCCCCCATGTTGACCAGGAGCCCAGACTGGTAAGCTAAAAGCAGGGAGGCCAAGCCCAAAGTTTCATAAGAGGCCTGGTGGAAGGACTAAGAAAAGCTATCCATTTTGCCAGGTAGAACAGGTTTGAGAGGGGCGAGCAGCCCCACCTTGAGAGGGATTAAGGTGCCTGCATGGTGATAGAGGGCTCAAATGGTGGGCAGGGGTCACCCATGACATTCGAGAACCATGTTTGAGGTTGAGCAGGTCTCCCCAGCAAGGGAGGACAGGGAAAAGCTGCTTTCTAGGGCCAGGGTGGGGTCCCAGGAGTTTCCCGTCACAGACGTCCCCCTCTTGGTCAGAGGCACTTTATAGGGCCGGCCAGCTCGATGTTCAGGTGATTGGCCGCTTGCTCACAAACCTCGAAGAGGACCGATTAGGGTAAAGCAGCGTGAGTGTTCGTCATTACAGATGATGGGATGGCATCCTCAACTTCTGAGCCATATAGAAGGCCAGCATCGCCCTCGTCCCTAGAGCTGAGCGGCTCGTCCATAAAAAAGGAGGGCTCGACAGATAAGACCTCAAAAAGAGCTGGGTCGCTTTGGTCTGTCGAGCTGAAGAGGGCATACCATGGTAGTACCCGTTGTGCGCACCTGCATCACCCTTCCCGTCAGGTCGGACAAACCTAAATCAGCACTCTTTGTAACGGCGACTTTGAGCCTGTAGCGCCAGAGTTTCTTGGGGAGTGCCAGTACAATTCTCGGGGAAATCAATAGCTGAGTGTTTAAGGCCCCATGTACACCACATAGAAAGGGATGGGAATCCCTAGCGGTGATAAGGACACTGATTGAGCTGATTGAGACATGGATAAAATCTGTCTGTATTGAGCTGATTAGAGTTAGGAGGAGAAAAAGCTGTCAAAGTCCATACTAACTATGTAACTGTATGCGTGAACAAATGTGTCTGGGTTTGGTGAGAGAGATGACATTATGTAAAACAGTGAGTCAGGAGCATGTACTCTGCTGCACATTGAATATAATTGTATAATATGCCTTATTAATTAATCAAATGAATAATTTTCATACACACGAAATTAAATTACATTAGGCAAATAAACAGAATATTCATTATAAAAAATGTCTTAAGGCAACATATTGTTATATTTCCATTCCATTAAACATCAGTCTATCAATAGTCCACAGGATGCCTTCCACATAATGTTGTCAATCTGTCGGAAGCAGACTTTGGGGCCATTCAACCAGGTTAATTAATTGCAGATTTTTTGTTTTCTGAAATATTCAGTATTTAATTGACAGCCCCTACTATGTACACACATGCAGACAGACCTAAGGGCCTACACTCACATAAGGACTGTATAGACAATAACCTTGAAAGGAAACACATTCTGTATACACAATAAATATATGCAAAGGCAAACAACACAAAACTGCTGATATAAATTCAGTATCAGCTCTAGAAAGAAACCATACTGTAGGATCACATAAAGGTTTTGCATAAACCATCATATTATGGTTGTTAATTAATAATTATTTCTAAATTGGCAGCTGAGTGTCATCTGCTACAGTAAATGTTTGTCTGGGTGTCTGCACACAGTGTACAGACAGCTCTTCTTTTTCTGAACCTTTTCTTTCTTTTATTCTGAAATAAGAATTTTATCATAATTCTGGAAAGTGCATTGTTAGATCCATCTATGCAGGGAGCTTCTGTTTGAAGAGGGTCTGTAATGCCAGACTTTTTCCTGCAGGGCAGATTCATACATATTCTGTTTAATTGATTTGAAATCAAACGGGACCTGGCACAGTCTAAAGCCTGTTTCTCTTTCTTAATGATTAATTAAGCTGGGCAAGACTTTTTAAGAGCCTCCCTAGAAAATAAAGTTGTTATTGTTTCTATTGTTTTTTTGTTTTGTTTTTTTTGGCATAGGCTACTTACACCATCTGGAAAGGCAACACATAAAAAATTGCATTCAATGTCGATTCAAAATTAGCATTTGTTTTTGTATTCATTTGTGGCTGTTGTTAAAGAGCAGAAATGTGAATGTTGAAAACTCATGGAAGCACTTAAAAATAAAATATCATTTTGTCCTTCAGAGTTACGGTAGCCTGGATGCCAGCCCAAACTGGACCACAACACTTTTTGGATGGGAAAGTCTCAATAGAATATGAGTATGACAAAGTCAGGCTAGAGTTACGGGTAGTGATGGAGCAATGTTTCTTTGTTTAGAACATCATTGAGCTGGAAACACAAAATCTTGCAAACTGAAAAAAAGAGTCTCAACCAACCTCAATTCAACCCACACAACACAACCTAACCACCATGAGAAGAATCTGTTTTCTTTTTTAAAACGCCTGACCTTCAGGCTTCAGACATTAACTTAAGTCTTTTCTCAGTAATCCCAACCGATCAAAGTGCTAAGTCAGTCTTTGGTGGACATTTTTTGCTTTTGAAAGCTTCTCAAACATTATTTAAATGAATCAGCCTCACATGACACAGTAAAAAAATAGATCCCAAAGAAAATGACGCAGAAAGATACATGGTCTGCCAGTGATAAAAGATCAGCATCATGACAATCTAATTCATTAAGGCACTGCAACCAGGTAAAAAAGTATGTGTCTCAATTTCATATTTATAAAAAAATATATGTGATTAAAAAATATATTCATTATAATGATATACAATTATTTATATTAAGGGATGGATGGATGGATGGATGGATGGATGGATGGATGGATGGATGGATGGATGGATGGATGGATGAGATGGATGCGACAGAGAACGGACGGACGGACGGACGGACGGACGGACGGACGAGAACGGACGGAGACAGACGGACAAGAACGGACAGACAACAGACAGACAGAGCAGACAGACAGACAGTACAGACAGACAGACAGACAGGAACAGACAGACAGACAGACAGACGAGGACAGAACGGACAGAGGACAAGAACAGGACAGACGGACAGAACGAGACAGACGGACAGACAGACAGACGGACAGACAGACAGACAGACAGACAGACAGACAGACAGACAGACAGACAGACAGACAGACAGACAGACAGACAGACAGACAGACAGACAGACAACAGACAGACAGACAGACAGACAGACAGACAGACAGACAGACAGACAGATAGATAGATAGATAGATAGATAGATAGATAGATAGATAGATAGATAGATAATATAATTATTTAAACTTTTATCAAAGTTTATTAATCTATTTTATAGTTTTTTGGTTGCTATGAAAAAAATATATTTTATATTCCAGCTGCATAACTGGGATGAACGCTATTTAAAACCCATCTTTTTCAGTCTGGCTTTTGATACCAGGTAATGGTGTATTGATGTGATTTAAACGCGTTGTGTGGGCAGTGCTTTCTATTTATTCATTCATTTGATTTTACTTTTGATTTCTAAATGCTTTGTTGCTGTGGGCAGTGCTTTTTATTTATTTATTCATTCGATTCTGATTGTACTTATTTAATTTCAAGTTTTATTTTCATCTTACTTTAGTTGTTTTTTTATCTCTTAATGTGCTCACACTTTTATCTCTATTGTGTGTATTTTATTGTTGTGGTGTAGTTCCAATTGTGCTATATAAATAAAGTGGATCTGGATGTGCTCACCATAACATGTCGGGTCTCCACATTCTCTTTGTGACAGACTCTCCCTGAAGGTCAGATGCATGTCCCTCTTGAAAAGACTCCTCATTTAGAGCATTGCAGTAACAACATTAGTACCGTCGATAGATAACCACCTGAGATGATGTTCATCTGAAAGAATCAGATATCCAAGTAAGTGAATGTACACATACAAGTAAAATATTCATAATCATAACCACTAGGCTTTAAAGATTTATAAAACAACTTGCCTTTATTTTCAATTTACAAGCCAAGGTTAATGCCCATGCTTTTGGTGTTTACAACAGCCTTACACTCCTAGTACAGCATACACCACCACCACCAGCCTCCACAGTGGTAACAAGGGAACATGATGGATCCATGTTCTCGTTTCTGTTCACTGCCAAATTCCGACTGAATGAGCTACGAAAGTGATAACGTTGACGTTGCTAACACAGCCAGGTGAGCTGCATTGCGTCGCAGAGGAGATGTTATGCAGGCACCGCGGTCTTCGAATCAGGCTCGTAGTTCCCGCCTTCCTCGTGTGTAAGATCTGTTATCCTCTCGCGGAAGTCATTGACCCGGGCGCCCGCCCGTATCAGCTTGTGCACTCAGGAATTATTGCCATTGATTCGTACGCGATATCATTCAGCTATAAGAGCTGCTCGGAGAGAAGATAGTGATGTGGCATCGATCCTACAGATCAGAGTTCAGTTGCATCGAATAGCGTCAGTTCAATCGAATATATATATGTATATATATATATATATATATATAACATGAACAAAAATTGCTTTGCATGTGTAGCATTACAAATCGAGTCCAGCATCCAGGAGTGAATTGTGCTGGTCCTGATGAAACACATTGTTAGATACGATTTTCTTGACACATCCTCCCTGGAGCATGTTATTATGCTGATGAAGTTTTTTCCTAAATCTGAATCCTTCACCAAACATTTGTCAGACATTTAAAATTAAAATACTGTGTGCAGGCACTGGGGCAAGCAAGATCTCACCTGTTACAGTCTCATCTACAAGCCAGTCCAGAGCTATTTTACCCCACGTATAGATTCATTTTCATTTAAATGAACAGAACTTGATGAGAGAGCTTGCTTGTTCCCAGGCCCAGTACTAGCCTGGGTCTTCACACTGTTACTTGCTGCATGGTGAACTGGGACACAGGAAAACATCTGACATAGGCCCTCCAGCCAGACCTCTCAGAGATAGAATCCCACACTGTAGGGGAAAGTCGCAAAAGCCTACACACAGCTAATAAGATTCCATGTGGTTGACGAACAGGGATAAAATATATAGATTCTTCCTGGAAGCACACCCTGGTGTTAAATGCCCCATTAAAAATACCTGTTTTTCTCTTCTGTGTCTGTGTGAATGTGTCTCTGTATGCATGTTGCTTTGACAGATGCACAGTAAAGAAAAAAGAGTCAGACAGTTGAATTTGCCCCTGAACTGAACTAGATTACCTGCCTACATGCCTCTCACATGCGCCACGCTCTCTAATAACCACGTGACCACACCCATTAACAGGCAGATACATCAAGAGCTAACACATGGATCTAACTCTACAGTTTCTTCTTGGGTAAAAACACATGATCTTTAGTCTCCTGGTGGATGTATAGTTTCAGGCTGAACCGCTTGAGTTCCTAGAAATTTGCAGGATACGGTCACATTGATTTCATATTCTGGGCCTCCAAACACACCACACACACTGTCACATAGATAAATAGATTATGCTCAAGCTCTTACCGCGGGAGTCGAAGAGAGAGCAAAAGTGCATTGCATCCTGTTTCCTTGTGCATTATTTAGTGAAATAGGTGGCTATCTAAAAATGGTGCAACACACGTAATGCACTTTGGATGGGAGACATCGAATCTATGAATTTTAAAGGAAGCAGGTCCCTTGCGGTATATCTATGAGAGAAGCCTGGCTTGAAATGGGGGCACACAGAACTTCAACGAGATAAGAGAATAGAGAAATAAATAGTGATTGCAACGGAAGATAGAACATAAGGAGAGCACAGTAGTTGTGGCAGAATATAGGCATAATAATAAAATAATGAAAAATGAAAAGGTAAAGATAAATCACTTCATAATGATCTCTCTTACCAAAGAATCCTCCACTGTGAAGTTGAACATCTGTTTGGCATCCGATTTTAGATGAGTGACAAACTCTTTGTACTCCTGATTTTGTGGCTCTAGGTAGGTCAGAATCTTCACACTCTGAAAAATATAAAAACATATACAAATTTACTCTGAAAGGCAAATGTCTATTCTAAAAAATATATCCAATATATATTTATATATGCACCTAGTGTGAGTGTATGTGTAAATACTGTATATAAGACGATGTATCTTTCTGCAATTTATAAGCAACATAAATCACCGTAAAAGCTACGTACTACAACAAAAAATCTTGGTACTAACTTCCACTAGCTTTTCTTGTTGACTCGACTTTTGTAAGTAACAGTTAAATGAGCTGCCTGTGCACACACACACACACAGCAACGTTCAGTAAGTAAACTTGACATTATATGTTTTCTGAAGAGGTGCAACTAAATAAAATATTTTGTAGTTGAACCAATTCAACATTTTTTTTCTATTGGAATTTTTTTTATTATTGAAAATCATTGGTCATCACCATTTTTGCTGATTAGCGTTTATTTGGTTGGTCAGTTGGGCTTTTTGTGTGAGTTTTTTGGTCTTTGTAACAGTGTTTAGAAAAACATAATTTGTTGCTTGTAGAGAAGAAAGAAACCAAGTATGATCAAGATTTCAGCCTCATTAATAAATCCCTAATCTTATTTCTGACCATAAGTGATTTTTTTATTGATATTTTACCAGCAAACCTTTCTTGCAGCAGATCTGACATTTTGAATTCTGAATTTTAAAATACATTTTGAGAAAAAGTTGTTTGACACACACAGACATCAAGAATCAACATATGAATCTCAACAATGGTGACATGCTTCACACCGCAATGCATGCTGGGAGCAACTATAGTATTAAAATCATGGCTCCCAGGCATGCATTGTGGCATGTTTTATTGACAGAGAGGCTTGGAAACATGTCACCATTATTCAAAATGTCTAATCTGCTGCATAAAAGTTTTGATCTAGATCAACATTTTTTGTATGGCTTTCTTTGCAACAAATTATGGGTTTTGCTAAACTCTTTCAGACCACAAAATCACATAAATGCCAAGAATCACACTGACCAACTCAAGGAAATGCTCATCACCAAAATGGTGACCAAACATTAAAGCTATATCTGAACCTGTTTATCCTCAAGTTCTGTTTCCAATAGACAAGATTTTATGAAGTGGCCCAACAACAAAAGATTTGTTACGGAAATAGTTGCATCTCTTCCAGAAAAACTAAACACTAGACAATTTATTTTCAACTGTTACTTGGAAAACTTCAACTTTGGGAAAGTGGAAATTAGTACCATGATTTTTATTTATTTTTTTTTTTTTTTTTTTGTATACCGATATTTTAACATTGTGGATTTTTGCTGAACCAACACAACAAAATTTCTTCTTTCTACTTTTTCAACTTGTGTTTTTTACATTGCAGGTTATTACTATACAAAGGTTATTAAATGCTGTAAATATATATATATATATATATATATATATATATATATATATATATATATATATATACAATATATACTGAATTAAAATGTTCCTCTGTTTAAGCATAAACCGCATGAAATTTTGTTTTATTTCTGCTTTGAACAAGAACAAAAATGTCAGTGGAGTAAGAAAAAACAAAGATAATCTTAGAAAATAAATTCATATTTTATACAAATATTATAAACTTGTAATATTTAAATGAATAATTAAATATTAAAGGTTATTATTGATAAAATGTAACATTTTAACAGGAAAACAAAAACAAAAATTCTAAATGAATGAAATCAATGATTATTGACAGTGTATCTCTTCATCACTCTCTATCTTGTCTATCCCTCTCTCATGTTTAATAAAAGGCTTTAATCACCTGGAAGGCCTCCTTCGCAAAGACATCATCTGGGTCTCCTCTGGCCCATGGCTGCGAGGGCCTGGACTCCAAACTGCGTCCAAAGATGTCAATGTAGAAGAAGACATACTCCTCCTTAGGGAGACCTGCCCTGTGGAAGTGCACCATCAACTGCCGGAAAATATCGCGGAGAACAGCATACAAACACCACTGCAATGAGAAGAGAGAGAGAACGGAGGATATCGACATCGAGAAAACTTTAGCTTCCTCATAATATCTCTCCACTCACACAAACACACACACACATCCTGATTCTATGGAGCAGAATATCAGTCTTCCTTAAGTGACAGGAGCTCAAATATAGTTTTTCTCTCATTAGCATGTTTACCAGAAATGACTTCGTAATCAATATCATAATGTCATTACCTCAGCATGATGTGCCAATATAACACATCCAGACAGGAATTAGCATGTGTACGTTCATTTTAGTCCCTGCGTGTGTAAGTGTGTCTGAATGGTGCATTAATGCATTTATGGCTCTTGAGTGAATCTGGACTGTCTGTTCTATGCTTTTAGCATTACACATCATACATTAAAACACGACTTTGATGATGCATTCACAATTTCTAAATTACATTTTTCTAATAAGTATTTTTGTCTTTTCCAGTAATATAAATCTCTTAACAAGTATTTATTAGTAAGCTAATTTCACTTTTATCCACATGCAAAATTGCACGAGATATTAAGATATTTTCATAGAATCCATTGATTCCATCCATTCTCAAATCCGCTCTAACCTTCTTGCTGAGAAAACAGTGCTAATCACTGAGTCACGAGCCGCCCACAGAGAAAAAAGAAAAAGAAATGTTTAAAAAAAAAATGCTAATGTTATAAGTAAATAAAGTTACTTAATATATAAATAATATATATATATATATAATATAAAATATATATGAAACATAGGTCTTAATATCTTATGCAGTTTCTCTTCTCAAATAAATATATTATGTTTAAAGGATGTTTAGATATTTCTATTGGAAATTGGAACAAAAAAAAAAGAAAGCAAAATTCCTCATTAACTCTGATTAAATGAGTGAAGTGATCACAGAGACAGAGAGAGAGCGTTAGAACTCGACTCCAGACAGTCATTTGAAGAAGGAGGGTAATTACAGGAGACATAAGCTAACAACCTGTGTGTGTTGCTCAGTAACAATGTGATTTCAGTTTGAGGATAATAATGAACACATGTAAGAGATGGATTTAGGGGAAGACTTCTAAATAAACAACTATCTGTAAGCCTCTCTGCCAATAAAATGATGGAACACAAGTGAAGGATCATGGTGAATATCAGTCAATCTATCCATCCCATCCATCTATCCTCTATTTACTTCCGAGGCAAGATAACAGAAATAGACAGAGGATATAATTATATTACTATATATCTATATATATATACATATAGCCCCCATAGGCTACAGTGGGGATCGCTTGACGCTTTCAAGAATACCGATGCATATCAACATGCTGTGGCTGGATGAGTAAAAGACACAAAAGTGTGGCACCTGGCCAGCAAGGATTTATATTTAATCATTGGAAATGTAAAAGGTATTATTAAAAAAAATGAAATGTATGATTTTAATGGTTGTTTGCTCGATTAGGTAGCATTGATAGCTAGTTAAGTGGCTAACAGCTGGTATCTAGTCAGCTGTTAGTCACGGCTTGCCGGATGGACTGCGCCCACGTCTGGCCCTCTGCCCACTCTATGCCTTTCCCCCGTCTCGATCCTGCCTCAGGTATTGGAATGAATCAGGGAAATTGGATACCCAGTGCTACTTGTGGCTCTGCTATGGAAAAACCAGGCTTGGTTCCCAGTTCTGAAGCTGACAAGCACTGCTCCATGGCCAATACCGATGAGGAAAGACCTCCTCTCTCAGGCCAAGGGCTTGATTTGGCATCCTCGCCTGGAGCTGTGGTCCCTAAATGCATGGGCCATCAACGGGTACCCGCTAACCTCCCGTAGGGAGTGTTAAAGGGATAGTTCACCCAAAAATTAAAATTCTATCATCGTTTACTCACCCTCAAGTTGTTCCAAACCTCTATGTGTTTATTTGTTCTGCTGAACACAAAGGAAGACACTTGGAAGAATCTTTTAATCAAACAGATCTCAATCCCCACTGACTTCCATAGTAGGAAAAATACATACTATGGTTGTCAATGGGGATTGAGAATCTGTTTGATTTTGAGACACCTTAAAGGGTGCAGCTTGGACAAATCTTTCAGTGAAGGACCCAGTGTCACAGGATTTTTCAGGTCTTTGATCTTCAGACACCCTCAACCTGGGCGACCCAACCGGGGTTGATCAGTCCCCGATTTGTGTTACAAACAGCGAGCTACTTCATACTTCTCCCCTTTTGATCCATAGACACCTTCAGGCTTTTTCAGCGGCCTCACTAATGTTTTTAGTGGCTCTCCTTTCTCACAACCCCTCTGATGCCAAGGAGCCTGAATGCCCGATGCACAGATTGACTTAGAAAGCCCCTGCAGCCCACTTCTATTGGCTCACAGCAGGCCCTCCATCCTCTCCCTTTGGATTACTCAACCAGTTCTCCCAGGGGACAGTAAGCTCCACTAGCACAACTTGCCTTGTTGAGTCAGATGTTAAGACAAGATTTGGCCTCAGTGATGTCCTCGCTATGTGCTCTGGGAACTTTAACTGCCTCCCAAAGTGCGTATACAACTGCTAGTCACAGGTCATGGCTAGCAATCCTGAAGAGGCCTTACATTCTCAATGAAAATTTGATTCTCACTGAGAATCAATGAGAATTTGATCCTCACTGGGATTTGATGCTTAGACTCCCGGATTGCAGTGCAGAGGGTGTCCGCTACTACCTTCAGCACCTGGTTATGGCGCCAAGAGTACCTTCCCTCTCCTAGTGCTTTTTCCCCTATAGCCTCTCTTCTCAGACTCTGAGGGTTAATGCACTATATGAGCCCCAGGCACCTGCCCTTGGGACTGTTGGATCCAGCACGCACAACGTTTTACACTGTGTTTGCCTAACGGAAGATATTACACAGTAACAGAGAACCTCTCGTAAGAGAACATACTCGGTTATTAACGTAAACTTGGTTCTCTCTAGAAGAGGTAACGAGTACTACGTATCTTTGCCGTGCTTGCAACACGGTTCGCTACGGCGCTGAAAAACAGATTATATCAGCCCATCAAGCTGTATTTATAGGCCCAGGCCCCGCCTGTCTTGGAACGGCGTGATGTACGAAGCACCCTCATTGGATCTGACATCACCAAGGCCTCTCTCGATAAGCTGCTGCAGTTGCCGCAGGACAGCCAATAGGCACGCAAACAGTCTTGCCTATGTCTGCATGCTGCATGCATTTTGCCTTGACCAGACCAGACAGTAGCCGTCTATCTAGCTGTCTAGAGAAAAAGAAAGTACAGTATAAATGCAATTCTGTTTATGTCAAGTGTGAGAAGCAACCCGTCAGAGAGATAAAGCAGTCAATTACACACTCAAATGCACATCTTTATCAGATGAAGCCCTTGAAAGGGACTGCAGGCAGATATCCAACATAACGGAGAGAATTGCTATTTTCAACCCAGTTAAACATTAACTAGCACTGAGCAAATGAGTTCAGGAACTTCACTTTCCTCAGTTGCACACATAAAAACATTCCTAAACATGTTTTCTCTGGACAGGAGTGACAGACCATTAGTGGGTGTTTTTGTGGGCCAAATAGAGTTTAATTTCTGCATATACTCAACAGAGTTCAGTCTAAAAAATAGCACTAGTTGGTTGCTTAGGTACTGTAAGAAGGCATTTAATAAGAACACACTGTAGTCAACGTGGCATCTGAAGCAGTGACATACTTTATCTAAAATGACGAGCAACAAAACAACTGACCTCACATTGATTATGTATTTTAAAAAATGTCACAACACAACTATTTAAAGGTACCATGACATTTGGTTACTTTTTTATTTTATAATGTTAGTATGTTTTTTAGATCAAAAAATAGTCAGAATTTTGAAATAAAAGGCATTTTCCTAACCTGATTTTAGCCTATGATTTGAAATTTCTGTTTGAAAGGAACGACTGGGGTGCAGAGCAGGCTGCCCCGGAGGTGGCGGCTTCAGAGCAAGACACCCAGCGGACCTTTCGAATCCTCTCTAAGGCCATCGAGGAACTGGACCTTTCTTGGATGGCCCGGGATAAACCATCCAAAAGCAAACTCGCAAATTATATCATCACACCAACTAAACCAAAAGTGAGAGAGAGTCTGCCCTCCAAACAAGGAGCTTGCATGCAATCAGATTTCATGTTCACAAACTTCATGTTCACAATATCAACGTGTGCTCTGCTCTTACTGTATGTTTTATTTGGTTTTCTCTATTTGCAATTTTTAACTGCTGTCTGTCTGCATTTTTTTAAATAAAAAAAGACCAATTATAAACAATTTGAGTGAATTGTTCAAACAACTGTAGATCTATGATCTGAGAATTGATGAAAATGTTTGATCAATCTGTACTACTGCTTCATTCCTGCACTGAGTCTAATCTATCCTATGCAAATGCATGACTTAATCTGTTAAATCTGTTTAAGCTGTCACCCTTCTCTTTACCCAGTGATTAGGGTTCTTCAGTCCATAAAAAAAGAATAATTGACACTAAAATGCAGGCACAACACTCACAAAACACTCCATGGCTACAAAAAACGATCAGAGCATTTACAACAGGAAATAGCAGGACTTGTATTGATCTAGATGGAATCCTTGAAGCCGATTTTCTCACGTGTATGTTGACCATGATAGGGGAGCAGACAGGGACACAGACAGGCTTTATGCATACTCATTCATTCAGCTATTTGTTGACAAGATAATGCATCTAATCTGACAGAATCTGAGAGATTTGGAGTGATGTGTTCAGACTCTACAATATCAAGTGGGGCACATCTCACTGTGAGAGTGGAAAAAACGTCAATTATCACAATGTTAATTGTACAGTATCAAACGGGTAGAGAGAAAGGAAAGATTAAACCACAACTCTCACAAGAGCTTTTTGCTTGGCTTCGCATAAGAATACAACTGAGACAGAAGGGCCTGATGGGGTATCATTCAACATATATGAATGTTTATGTATTATTTATTCATATGAAATGGCACACCAGTAGTACATCTTCCCCCGGTTTCACAGAAAAGGCTTCAGATCATTTACAGATTAAAATGCATGTTTGAGCTGTTTTAACTGAAAGCAACTCGCTCTTAAAATGTCAGTGCCATTTCTTTGTCTCAAAAAAAAAAATTCTAAGTCACGTTCCACCTGCATTCAATAATTGTATACCATTAAACTCAACTTTAATCACTTTTTCTTTGAATTTTTTTTTCTTCATGCCTTAAAATAGCTTGAATGTAACTACACTCTTGCCTAATTTAGTATAAGCAGTTCCATGAATATGCAAATGAGCCCTGCCTCTACTCACTCATACCAGCCCAGAGATCCACTCATTGATGATCACACATTGACGTGATACGTTACAAGGTAGTTTGTGATGTCAGAAACACAGTCGATTTCAAATTGCGTTTTTAAAAATACTCAGCAATGGTGTTAGACTGACGAATTTGCACATGGATTATCTTAAAGCATATTAAAACACCAAATCAAACAACATTAAAAACTTTAATGGTACTTAAATATCCAAATTGAACTATGGCCTAATCCTGGCTTATTAAGCCCTGTCAGTGATTTATCTTTTATCTTTTAACTTTATTTTAACATTGTAAACTAGTTTTTTGGATTTCAGCACATTCTGAGCATGAACTGAGCCCATTTAGAGTGGACTGCTTAACGGAAATCTAATGTTTAACTGCAAGCAACTAAAAATGCAGGTTCTGGCACCCTTTTTTGTCTCAAGCCTGTCATGTTTCTCTTCTAATGCTGTTTAACATAACCCAGTATAGGGTTACAAATTATATTAGCACAGGAGGGAGGTCTGCCTAACATTACCTCATTCTAGAGGATGTGAGGTCATGGTTATATTAGAACTGAACCCAATGTTCTGCGGTCACGAAAAAGAACATTAGATTTGAGTATTCTTCACAGAGGGTTGATTCAAGACCAAAATAAAGAAGCCTTGATCTCTACAAATGAATCTTTAGATATGTTTGAGTTTAGGTATGGAGGTATTCGGTTACGCTGCATTACATCCAAAGGTCAGAAACAATGGGAAATATTGACCTGAAATATCAAAATACAGCATTCCTCAAGCAGAGAATCAGTTCTAGGCTTATAAAAGTGTGTGATATGAGCATACACTTTTTTAGTTTTCTTTTCCATCTTTCTCTACCTCTCAGTTCAGATAAATTTTTAAGCTGATCCAGATGGATGGAAATGCAGAGAGAAGCGGAGCATGGCCTTGTGGGTAGTTTCAGTTCAGCATGGCCGGTCTTGCGCTCCGCAACCATGACGACAAGGGGCCATTAAGCTGTAGACACAAAGATTGGCATTTTAGTTGAAAAGATGACGACAGGGTAGGCTGATGCTACCGATCTATCGGGGAGGAATTATTTCAAACAGTTCCATTAAAGGAGCTCTACTAATTTGGAAGAGCTCATGTCAGTTCTGTTTGCCCTTGTTCAGAAATCAGAATATAAGATCAACAAATACAACAAATCTGGTCGATGAGTTTGAAAACCAGACCTTCTTGTTGGCACTCTTGAGTCAAGGTCCTCTCCCTCTTTGATGCTGGTTTCCACCATGTGCAGGTGTAATTGAAGTGATTGGGTTCATGGAAAAATTAAACCAAAAGAGCACAGTCCTCATCAACATAGCAGCTTTGAAGTGTGTTTGTGTGTGTGACAGAGAGAGAGATTGACGTTGAAGCACCTGCTGACTTCTGGCCATTAACGGCCTTGCTGTGCTGGAGATTTTATCCAAGAGTAAAGCAGCAGCTAAGTGCACATCATTTCAGCACTACAGAGAGGATGGGAAGTGTTATGAATATGCATGCATTTGTCATGTGACTAAATAAAAACATAAAAAATGAATGTTTAGAGTACTGAATGGACGTTCAAGAACGGCACTTCTGACTTTGCATCTCCTGCTAAAGCAGTTTAAATGCCTCAATGTCCAGGAAGAAAGTTCAAGTCCACTTTCATCTGTGTTCATCAGCTGGGTGTTTTGCAAACTGTCCTGTTCAGAGGATATAGTTTGGTTCAAATAAAATGCACTTGACGATCTCGGTTTAACAAATCTAGTAATGCACTTTAAAGAAACGAGCATTCTAAATCTCCAAACAAAAGAGCATTCGCATGGAAAACTCCAGGACAAGAGCAGGAATACATCAGAGATTCCAATCTCACAGGAGGCGGTGTTGTCTCCATGTGTTGTCTTCCTGCTGATGATGATGTGACAGTGTTTTTAGACAGTTGAGAGGAAAGAGGCAGGAGGTGAGGAAGAGCATTTCTGCTCTTCCGAGATCTACGTAAAAGGTTACGGCTCCACAGGTAATCGCTAATCAGAGAGACCCCAAAACATTTCTGCATGCACAAAAACATTCCCTATGTCATCTGTCGCCAAATCCTTATTTAGGAAGGCACTGATATTACAATTCAGTCCAAAGCAAAGTCCAAAATTATTTTTATGTTATGCCTGATAACCAATAAATGGCTAATACTATAATATTTAAAAAATAAATATAAATAATATACATGCTACAAGTGAATTTAGGCAACACAAACTTAACTGTACAGTATGAATGATTAATAGATCATACATTTCTCAGGGTTTACAAAGAATGGTGTGAAAAGGGAAAAACATCCGGTATGCGACAGTCCTGTGGGCGACAATGCCTTGTTGATACTAGAGGTCAGAGGAGAATGGGCAGACTGATTCAAGCTGATAGGAGAGCAACTTTGACTGAAATAACCACTCGTTACAACCGAGGTATGCAGCAAAGCATTTGTGAAGCCACAACATGCACAACCTTGAGGCGGATGGGCAACAACAGCAGAAGGTACCAATCATCTTCACTACAAATAGAAAAAAGATGCTACAACAAAGCTCCATCAACGGCAAGATGCTATCCTATCAATAGGAGCAAACATTTCTAAAGAATGCTTTCAGCACCTTGTTGAATCAATGCCACGTAGAATTGTTCTGAAGGCGAAAGGGGCTCAAACACAGTATTAGTATGGTGTTCCTAATAATCCTTTAGGTGAGTGCGTGTGTGTGTGTATATATATATATATATATATATATATATATATATATATTAGGGCTGTGCAAAAGTTAACTGCGATTAATCGCATCCAAAATAAAAGTCTGCGCTTACGTAATATATTTGTTTGTGCTGTATATAATTATTTTGTATATATAAATACCTATAGTATGCATGCATGTATATATTTAAGAATTATTTGCACTTAAATTCTGTATATACATATAAATACATAATCTATATTATATAAATATTTTATATATGAATAACACATTTTCTTAAATATATACATGCATGTGTGTGTATTTATATATACAAAATAATTATATACAGCACACACAAATATATTAATTAAGCACACTTTTATTTTGGATGCGATTAATCGCAATTAATTTTTGCACAGCCCTAATATATATATATATATATATATATATATATATATATATATATATATATATATATAAATGCTTAAGATTATTGAACTATTAAAAGTGTTTTAAAGATACATTTAAATGACAATTAGATGGCGGAATTATATATATATATATATATCAATAAATAGAAAACTATCTAATACCTAATAATAAAAATGATAACTCAAAGACTGTACCAGTGGATGATTCTATTAAGTGTTTGTACTTCATTCATACTGAAAGACCAAACTTATTCTGACAATGACTCTAAAAAGCCCAGGCTTTTGTCTGTTCCTTCAAGAAGAGCAAAGAAAGTTACACTTTATTGCTGGTGTTTTATGAGCAGAATATTTTATATCATGATCAGGCTGATTGTTTTTTCACTTTATGGATGATCGTAAAAAGGGATATTGCTGAGACCTTCTTCTGAAAACACATGCCGGATGTGCTTACAGGATTGTGAGACTTCAAAGGTTTTTAAATCATACAAACAGCCGCAGCCCTGCTGTGTGACTACAACATTACATTTCTCACTAGCTGTTCATTGAGTGACTGAACAGAGCATCCAGTGACTAATGACAAACCATTAAAATCGTCCAGTTAGAAAGACTGAATGAACACACTGAATGAATAAACTCTGTTTTTGCAGGAAATGCCAACAGATCAGATAGTGTGTGCTAAAATTTATTGCATGCTCACAGGGGTCATAACCTCTGTTAATAAATGTTGTTCAGTTGACATTTTTATACCCCTATGGGACCTGAAAAAAGGTTTAAAGTACATTTTACCCATTACAAACTTATAGAGTACAGGTTTCCTGAGTTCCCGTTTCCGGAAGTTCTTATCAGATGCCAAAGTCAGAACACTGACTCCGAGCTGCATTTTGTGATGCACTACATCACTGTTACTAAACGGAATCTCCTGTTGTTGACATATTGAGCTGTGGCGCTCATACTTGGGTTTGAGTTGAAAATTAACAATGACACCATAGGCTACTCTGAACTATTCCTGCTGTCCCTCATCTCATCATCCTTTGCCTTCACACATTCTTAGTCATGCGTTCTGTGTAATATGCTGAATGTATTAGTCTTAACACATTTCAATCTGAATCACAGCATCTGAGTGCAGCACAAATCAAGCTCAGGGGACAAAATATGCCATCAAATATACCACAAAGTCACTCAATAGAACCTTCACACTCACTCACAATGTTCATTGGGGGTAGAAGAATGACATACTGAGACCATCATAACATTTCTGTAAGCACTTAAAAGGGACATTACCTCACCCTCATGTC
Source organism: Hybognathus amarus (assembly GCA_030378365.1). Taxonomy (NCBI): domain Eukaryota; kingdom Metazoa; phylum Chordata; class Actinopteri; order Cypriniformes; family Leuciscidae; genus Hybognathus; species Hybognathus amarus. Next base: position 81,191 of record JAQIUQ010004515.1, read on the forward strand.
ATTAAAAATATGTATGTGACCTATAATGCAGATTCTGCCTGGGCCTATCAAAATCAATAAAACCCACACTTTTTTAACCTGAATTTTTTTCCCCTGCTATTTTGCAATTATATCCTGTTATGGCTTCTGTGTGACTCTTGTTGTACTCTTGAAATTCAGTACTGTGGCACTGCTATTATTATGGGCTCATTTGTAAGTCACAAATTTGACTTCTAACCTTAATGTCACATCTAGGAATCAGTTGGTATGGAAACAGCATGGTAATCAAGGTTTAAAATGACTTCATCTAGAACATCTCAGAAGCACTGGGCATAAATTAAGACGAGGACAGATGCCCAATTAGATGCAGACTGTTCAAGCAAAACAAAAAACTCAGGTCACTCACCTCTTCCATCATCCTGGATCTTGTGTATGAGTTCGGAATAGTTAACAGGCCCTTTGTTCTCCTCTGAATACCAGATCCATGGTTGTGATGTTTTCTTCATGCATCTCTGTGTAAAGCCCCTCCAGGGCGAAGTAGCATGCCCTTTCGCCCATTTTAGTGTCACTAAACATCAGCAGGGCATGTTTGTGCCACCCGAAATGCCTGTAGAGGTGGAGGGTGCAGTCCCCAGTTTCTTGTGTGTGGGGCCTGTGTTTGTGATGGAGGAGTACATTTCCATGAGGAGGAAAGCTACAGCAGGGGCCCCAGCCGTGATCATGGGGAGGCCCCAATGAGCAGTGAACAGCCCAACTGGGGAGGAGGTATAGTCACAGCCAGGTCCTATGAAGGCCCACGGATTGTACTCGAATTTCAGGTCCACGGCCATAAGGGGGGCAATGGACTCGGAGCAGATACCGTCCCTATCCTCGCTGTTTGCAAAGATGTGGCGGAGGTGGTGCCGGGGCAGCAAAGTGGGGTCGGCATCGACGCGATCAATGGCGCGTTCCAGAGCGGGTTCCACGCGGGGCCATGCCCAGGGGTAGGATGTATTGTGTTGCGGGAGTATGACAGCCAGTATGATGTCATCAGTGTGGCTGTGTGAAGATGTGTGGGACCCTTGGTGTCTGCTGGTCTTGGCCCAGGTCAGCAGTGTCCCACAGCAAAGCAGCAGCAGAAACGTTCTGCCCTCACCGAACCAGAGCAATAGACTCATATCACTGCAGCTCACCCTTCCAACTGATCAGGAACACTACACACACACACACACACATTTGTCACATATGTGTATATATATACACACATATAAACACATACATACATATAGGTATTTACAGTATACATATATACACTATATATATATATATATATATATACACACTATATATATATATATATATATTGTGAGCTTAAGATTATAAGGTTCTATCTTCGTGTAGGTAGTTCTGAGATATTGAGCATCAAAGTTTTTACATCCCAGCTGGCAAAACTGTTATGTAATATAATCTTATATTATAGCTTTATCTATTTAATCTTTATTTTTTCTTTTTTTACAAAAAAACACCACACAGGCATTAATAAACACCTAATGGATCAATAAAACTTAATTTTCACATCCAATTAGAAAACTTTATTCTTTCACTTTAGTTTCCAATGATGATTTTTTGTACTTTGACACACTTCAAATACTTAAAAGGAAAGAATTGTACATAAGTGTATTGGAAAGGTATATTTGGAGATTTTACTGTCTCACTCTATATTTGGGTCTGAAAGGCACCTGGGTCTATATCCGATTTATGAACTTATCTTATTTTAAAGAAAACGTTATCATTTTACCCAAGTCTTTTACCTCAGTTTTCAAGGATGAGATGAGAACATTTGACACAACTTGTCTGTGTTGCTGTTTGGTTAATCTGGCTAGCTTCTACCTAGTAAGAGATTCAATTTTAGCCAAAATATGCCATTTTGTTACATTCTGTACAGCTTAGGTGATTGGCTCATAAAACTGCTTGCAAAACTAGCCACTCTTCTGATGATTTGTGATACCTAGTTAGATGTGCTACCTTCCTGTTAAAACAGTAAGTAGCACAATTTAGAGCAACATTTTTTTGAGTTGTCAAAAATCTGATGTGCTTCCATCATCATACTGACGTGAAAGCAAAGCGGGTCTAGAATGGGGGACTTACACCAACCCAAGCAACTGTTATTGAAAAGAATGAGATTGCTAAAAGCTAGCTAGAAACACTTTTCAATAAGGTTCCATTAAATTAAATTTTCAACAATTTTACACAATTATTAATATATATATATATATATATATATATATACATACATACATATATATTAAATATATTAAAATTAATATGTCTATATCTATATGTATTCAATTTTTAATTTAATTTTAATTTGATTAATTAAACAAAAAATGAACAACTAAATAAATAAATATATATATATATATATATATATATATATATATACATATATATATATATAGTTGTTCATTTTTTGTTTTATTTTTTTTTGTTTAATTAATCAAATTAAAATTAAATTAAAAATTGAATAGCATATAGAAATTAACAACAGATACTGTAAAAAATCACAAAGCAGTACAAAGAGCTAAAAAATAGAGCTAAGGAAATCTGCAGCAGTTGTTCTCAAATGGTGGGTTGCAAAAAAATCTGAGAAAAACACCACTGAATGGCAATAATACAATCTAAGTAACCATGTAATCATGCACTTGAAATTGCACTAGCTTCAAATTTCTATTGTTCACAGCACAGGTTGTGCATCTAACTTTCTTGATATTTTGACACAAATGCATGTGTCACTTAGTAGAAACTAACCAAATGAATCAGATGCCAAAACGGTCAGGTCTGAGACGAAAAAGACTAGGGTATAAGAGGATACATCCAAACTACATTCAATTCTATTTCCAGGTTCTTCATTGTGGTGGGTCGCCACATGTCCAGAGTTGAAGGAAAATCAGTCAGGTAAAATCTGAGCCCTGAAGCAAAACCAGTTGAGAACCACTGATCTAAATTTTATGACAAATCATATTTTTGTGGTAAAAAATTGTCAACAAAAATTTCTAAATACAATAGAATGCCAAACAATCTGAACAGAAAACTTACCTTACCTTTTATACATGGTGTCTTCTGGTCTCCTCAACATGAGTCGGTACAAACCCATGACAGTCCACTCAGCACAGCACAAAACACATCCTTGCATCTGTGAAACTCATCCCCGCAGGCTGACTGTGTGTCATTCAGAGTGCCAAGAGCAGCTGTGATTTTCTCAAATCACATTACCTCACAGAGAGCTCCACCTCATCTCTGTGTCGAGTTGCTTTCTCTGCCCTGCTCCAGGGTTCTGAGGGTATTAATGCCTCCCAGCTGCAGTTACTGCCGGAAGAAAGAGCGAGAGAGAGAGAGTGAGTGAAAGAGTATAGGTTGGGGTGGGGGGGTTTAATGCATCTCCTCTATGCTTCAGCCCTTTGGGCAGAAATCACTTCCAAATTATACTCCTGCTAATGTAAACACTCCTCTAATTTAGAATCAGAAAAAAATCTATGGGATCAAAATCCATTAGCTTCTACCGTGCATTAAGTAACCATAGCTGAATATTACCAATAAGAAAGAAGGGGTCAAGTTTTGGCTAGTTAGCATGACCTCCTGATGGTATCGAAATATAGGCAAAAAACTCTTTCTCCATTAAGCGACTTAATTAGTTACGGACAATGTTTAAAAAGTAGATTTACATTAAACACAGAGAAAACATTATAAGAGAGAACTTTGGAATGAGATTTTTAAAAGATGTTTTTGAAAGAAGTCTCTTCTGCTCACCAACAGATTTATTTAGAAGTACAGTCTGGATATAGCTTTACTTGTTGAAAAGGCTGAATACTGAGCTGAAAGTGATGGTGAATATGGCCACAGGAGTGATGTTGCAAAGGTTTAAACACTGTTGTGAACTGATATCCCCCTCACTGTCATTTGTTGAAGAGGAACGAGTAACCCTCACTGAGAGGCAGGTCAGAGCAGTTTCCAGTCGCCCAGCAAGATCTGACCCTATGGGTCAGGAGAAGCTCTATCTCCTCGCCACACATTTTGAGTTCTCAACTAGCCTTAAGTGGTTTATGTGACTATGGACCTTCTGAGTGTCTCCTAGGTTTCTGTAAGCTGCAGTGTGTGTGTGTGTGTGTGCAACAAGAGAGATTCATTTTTGTGCTTTCAGTCATCAAGGTGTTCCAGCACGATTCTGACATTTATATTCAAATCCAATCATTAAGCTTTTTTCAAAGAATTTGCAAATTATAGTCATGAGCACTGACGTATGAGGAATGATATGCCTGTCACAGGTAAGCTGTTATAAATCACATCTCTTTCAACTTTCTTTTCTTGTTGCAATACGTTTACATCAGGGAAAAAAATAAATTGAAGGGGGGTATAATTCGTTTTGGCAGTGATTCCCAAACAGAAGTAATTCAGAAATACTTCAGAATCAGCAGGTTTAAAAGACTAATTGGAAGGACTGCAGTTTTGCTATGTTTAACCTATAGAAAAAACTATATACATTTAACACGATTATTATGATTCAATTTCTATTTAAGTTGGAAAGCACTAAAATTGTTCAAAATTCACATAAATAAATGGTAGATAAAAATCTAAATAAAAGAATTACTCATCTAAAATGCTACAAATTAATTTAGCCATCACAAACATTAAAACATGAATGAAAAAAATATTAATTTTGAGATTTAATAATCACATTTCGCTATGTGTTATTAAATTATTAGTGTTTTAAGATGAATTTAAGATGAACTTAAATTAATCTGAATTTTTTTCCAAATGAAAAAAAAAACTGAAGAAAACAATAGATTACAGTTTTATATATTATATATTTTATATATAGGCTATTTTATTGTAGACACTCATACTACAATACATGTGCTACTTGAAGTTTCACTTACAGTATAATTTGTTTTAAAAGTGACTAATTAAATGAATGACACTGCTAATTGATATCAAGTATGATATGAGTTAAAAAGAAACAATTCTGGTTAAAGTCAATGAAGAGGTATAGGCATTACAGATGGGGCTACTGTACATAAAATCAAAAAGGTTAGGAAACACTGCTTTTGGTTCAGGAGATGTTGGATACATCTGAACTCAGATCAGTATTCAGTCACTTCTAGATTTGTCCTTCACCCCCCTTCAGAGAGCCCCGGGACGGTCAGATGGATAGAATTACCAAAACAGGATGCAACACAATAGCGTCTCCATCTCTTTCTCTCTCCCAACATTCCCATTTCCAACCTCTATCTCCATATTTATCTCCAGCCCTTATTTGAGAAAAGCAGAAAGAGTGATTGTTCAGTCTAGCACACAGCACACAGGATTCAGTAATTGACTGACAATGAAGCTGTCAAATGTTTCAAACACATTTACCAGAGATCTGTCCTTGTGCTTATTGCCATTGCGTAAACTCACCTTAAAATGTAACCATTGCTGGTTCTAAAAGCAGGACACTGGCTCCTGGCACTCTTCCCTCTCTCTCTCTCTCTCTCTTTCTCATTCTGGGGAGCAGCAGGAGATAACAGCAGCTGGACAAGCTTGTGGGACTTTGGAGCAGAGCTTAATGTAGGAAAATATAAAAAGTATAAACATTGTGCATAAACTATAATATTCCTTTTTCCACACAGCATGACTTGTGTGTGCTAAATTAATTAGTAAAAACGGTCTAGCACAAACATGAAAGACTCTACTTCTTGATATCTGAATTGCTGCACAGTCCCATTTAATTATAGTCTATTCGGTTACCATGGAATTACACTCTCAGGTCTGTGCTAGAGGGGGCTTTGTGATCAACTGCTATCAAAGTACTGTGTGTTCAGACTTATGCACAGGGACATCTAAAGAGTCATTTCTGATCTTACAATTATAGCATGATGGAGGAGGAGATTCAGGTACGTAGAGAACAAGACAATGCGTCACATATTTGCTGAAGTTTATTCAGCACAGTATGCACTTATATCCACTTAGTATTGGAAAAAAAACGGAAAAAAAGGTAAAAAAAAAACGTTACACTGTAAAAACAATATTGATGGTTTAACTTAAAAAAGTAAGTAACCTGGTTGCCTTAAAATTTTAAGTCCATTGACTGTAAAAAAATATTGATGGTTTAAAAGAAGCAAGTAACCTGGTTGTCTTAAAATTTTAGCTTCATTGAACTGGAAAAAGTGAGCTAATACAATAAAGGAGAATGATTTAATCATCAGAAACTCAAAATTATATGCTACTGAACTAAATAAAATGATTTAAGTTGATTTGACAAAAGAAAAAATGTTGTGATTACTACACTGTAAAAATATTGTTGGTTTAAACTGTAAAAAAGTAAGTAACCTGGGTTGCCTTAAAATTTTAAGTTGATTGAACTGGAAAAGGTGAGCTAATACAATGAAGGAGATTAATTTAACCATCAGAAACTCAAAATAATAAGTTATCGCAACTAAATAAATTATTATAAAGTTGATTTGACAAAAGAAAATATGTTGTGATAACAAATCTTGAAAATACTTTTTACAGTGTATAATAATCATCGGATTGACACTGCAAACACTATTTCAATTTAGGCTATGGACATGTGCCTCATTCACTAAAAAATTCCGTATTTATGCGTGCAGAAAAAGTTATCGCGCAAAATGCCATCTGAATTCAACAAAATGAACTTTTGTTCTAACCCTAGTTCTATTGATGTTTCTGAAGTCTGATTTCTTTTTTAAAAAGGAGTGTGCCACTAGTCTGCAAATACTAATTTGATAATACTTTTTTATATATTAAAAAAACTACACAAAGTCATGTTTCGAACCTCTCATTTTGACAAAGAACTTGCTACCAGGGCCACCAGGACCATGTAATTTGTTCGTGATTTCAGTTGGTTCTAAATATTATGCGAACCACTGATCTGTAGTGTGAACTTATTGATGCATCATGACTTCATGTCATTCTAGCACATACTCCACTCACTATTTTTGCCAAGAAATAGTAAGTGTAGCATGCTATTTTCGAATTCAGCCCCAGTAAAGCTAAAAGCCAGGAAGCATTGGTAACCTTTCTGAGGTGGAGAAAATGGGCAATTTTACCAGTAGGTGTTCCCAAAAAGGTTGACTTTATAGTTGATTGCAAGCTCTCACATCTTTCTCCCAGCAGCACGGATATGGTAAGCACATTCTGAAAAACTAACCTACTTCTTAAGATGTGCTCCCCTCACTATTTCTGCACATACATTGTGTTTTTTTCCTCGCAAACTGTTTCAGAAGCCAGTGCCACAAGTCGACATACCATGTGCATGGCATTTCTAAAAATCTATTGTAAAACGTAAACATTTTACAGAATAAAAAAAACCCTGATATACACAATATAGACAAATTTGTCAACATATATGTTTTGAGGTAGGATTGTGGTGTGTCCTGATAGTAAGGGTTACACTGAAAGAGGTGCATTTTGTTTCACAAGCACAGCTTAAACTAGCAGTCATGTGTACTAATCTGACTTTCAGACCCCATTTGAAAACATTTAGCATGACATCATCATCTTGATATAGTCGTGAATGAACCCAGCCCTCTCCTCTTTGTGTGTCAGTACATTATAATGAGACTCTGGTGAGACAGCCGTCTCAAATTTCATAAAACACTTAAACGAACAATGAAATCTGTGCTCAGTGAGCAGCACATAAATATTACAGGAGCTGTTACTGTTAAAAACCCAGCATGGAACAAGGGGTTACCTACCGAACCATGGAGATGATGATGACAATCAAGCTAAAATGACACCCCTCATGTAAACTTAGCCCTGATTTTTTGTCTTCACTCACCTTGCACAGCACAGGGGCCAAAGGTAAGGATAGCTGGTGTCATTACTACCAAGCCACTTTTATCTCCGACATCATCTCCCAGGAATGTCGCCGCTGTTGGCAGGAGATGCTCATGACAACCCTCCTCCAGTACTCCAGAGTGGTACATCACAGTTGAAGTGTTTGGACACAAGAGATCAGGGAAGAAGGGATATGGGTGCTAAACCGTCAGAAGAGCCAAATGCATGATGGTGCCAGAAAAAGAGAGATAAAAAAGCATGTCACACACAGCACACAATACAGGTTTGACATGACAGCGTTTACCTGTTTCCAACTGAGAACTGGCTGAATTGGTAAACAGGGTCTAAAATTCAGCAAGTGGGATTTAAGCACAGAAGTTGTTGCCATCTGAAACGGTTGACTTATCATGATCCAGAATGGCAATGTAAAACATATGTGCTTAATAATTCAAGAAAACAATTAATATTGTAGAACCATGAGTCTGTAAACAAACAACAAAATAAGCTTTGAAACCTTCAACTCTGCACAATGGCAGCATAAATCACACAAAAATACATTTACCCTTAATCCATGAATGAACACAGACAGCCTCCCCAGGGTGAGCTTGGGCTTGAAGAAGAAGATCTGGCTTGACAAAGAAAATTGGATTTGGACCACGGTGTGTCTGGATGTTTAAACAAAGCCTAACAGATAAGGAAAGATATAGAAAACAGCATGATCTTACATGCACTTCAAACAGTCAATGTTTCAGCCAACAGCTTGAAGCATTAAAACAATTTGGAAGGTGTGAGCCGGTTAAAGGCAGAACCAGATATATGGGGTGATGGCTCAAAATACAGATTGGTTTAAATTCCTACTTGAAGCAGGGAAATAAAAGGGTTGTAGTGTTGTCCTAATTTTGAAGGAAAGTGAATAATATCTCTTGACAGTTATGCGAGTAGAAGCAGATACTTCACTAATCGATGTTGCCGGCAACACCAGTGTGGACCAGGTTAATATGTAATAGCTACTGAAATTCTTATTAAACTTCAAGTGGGATCATGTTTCTTTTGTAGCCCTCAAATCGTATTCAGTTTATAGCCCTTAATCCTGTAATTGTGGACAAATGTGGGCACAGAGGACTCAGGTGTGATCCTAATTTTTATTTATTCTAAATGTTATATCACTGTCTTTGATAAAGTTTTGTCTATCTACTTATGGTGGTTTTTTGGGTGTATTTTTGAATTTAAGTACTTTCAAAAAGTACCATATTTTCTATGTAAATTATGCTTATTATTATGTTTTTTTTTAACTACATTAAAATAACATTCCAATAAGTTCTTAGAGCTAAAACCTAAAGATGAAGTGACTTTGCTGTCACCTGGTGTCTTATTTTGGTTTATTTTAGAATGCTTTAAATTACAGTTTTTCCCATTCATTTCTATGGGTGCCCATTTTTGACCCAAATACAAGATTAAGAAGTTTTTATTTTTCACCCACTTAACATTGTAGAATTGAGCCAAAAAAATGTGTGTGTTCAGGAGGCAAACTTAGGGAAAGTTTTTAATAAATCAAAACTATTTTGCCCACATTTGTCCAGAATACAGTTTTAATCAAACCTTCTGGACTTCTGGACACCTAGCACCCCCTGCTGGGAAAACATCTAGCATTTACCAAGATTATATCACAGCACCAATTTTCTTTATTTTAATTTCATAAATAAATAAAACATATATTTTTTTATTATCTTTAATAACTTTTATTTTTGAAGAATGTGAAACTGATCATTCATTAAATGTCACTTAGAAATTTAGCACATACAACATAGGAGTATTTTTCCCTCTCACCAGTATATTTTCACTAGAGACTAAATATATGGGCTGCCATTTATCTGGACATGTGTGAAGTCGCAAGAGTGCTAAAGAACACCCTTATCCTCTTGCTGACACAGGATACTGGTTTGAGTGCAGTGGGATTCAGAGGTTGAGTCATCTGATGCCTCTATAATATAGGGTACCACACACCATGAGGAAAAGGATAAACATAATCCAACTGAAGCATTCTCAAAACATCTTTCTCCTGGCAAAAATGGATTTTTAAAAGAGGGGCCATCTCAATTGTTTCCACAGCAACAGGAGACTGCACAAACAAATCCGTGGTCATTGGTCCATCACTTCTCAACAGCATACTGGCAGGAAACAACAACAGAATATTGGAGAGAAATCAGAACTCAAATAATTTTATATTAGTGATAGCAGCAGATGTGTTTTAATGAATGACTTACCCTTGGTCGGGGATTTTCAAAATAATCAGCTTTGGCTCATATAACTGCAAAAGAACAAGAAAAATCAAATTGTTGCAAAAAAGCAAATTGTTATGAGCATTGATATGCGAGTGTAGGGTTGCCATTTTCCTTTTTAGAGAATTTTGCACACTAGCAATTATAATAATTAATTATTAAAAAATTAAACGAAGAAAAACTGAAGCCCGAGACAAAGACAGCAGTTTACAAACATCTTTTATTAAAGAACAGGAAATCCAACTATCACCAGGTTTAAATAGTTCCATATTAACGTTTTTTTGTTTTAATCACCACCTGCAACAAATAATATCCAATATTACATATCTATACATGTACAACAATTTGCATATGGTGATCAAATTGTAATGATACAAAACACTTGTGAAAAACAAAAGATGGCTGACATGTATCTCCTTCAGACCAGTTATAACTCAAACAAGTCTATCATTGTAATTGTCTCATATGAATCTGATACAGTTTACAACCAAAAATGGATGACGGCTATTAAACAAATTTGTTTCTCATTACAAACCGCTAATAAAATATTAACTAGCAAAGTTATAACTGAGGTGATTCAATGTCCATTCAATGCAAGTTTTCAATGGAACTGGTTCCCAAATTAAATGTTATGGAAAGATTTTTCGGAAACAAGATTTTCTAGAAAGAGGCACAAGCCCTTGGAAAGCTTTCAATTCTTTCTTGCTCAGTAGGATTACATGAACTATAATGATTGTTGAATTAAGAGTAAGAAACTTGAAGTCAGGGATTTCTAAGCAGAGCTCAGAGGGACGCAGCAACAAAGAACAAGTTCAGGTCAACTGGAGTCAATCAACTTAACTTTGGTCTCAGGTCATCAAGCCATGTCCTCCAAATCAACCTGAGCCATATGGTATCCAGCTCTGCATCCAGACGGCTCTTGGACATAGACATGTACTCATCCAGTTGTTCATCCAACAGTTCCCGTGAAGGAACCTGCTGGATGTTGAATCTGGTCCGGCTGCACCCTGAATGCCCTCTGATAGATGTTGAACTGACAACACCTGTGCACACAGGATAAGATATTATAGCAGAGGGAAGGTTATGAATGAAAACATTTGCATGTACTGAATCTAACTGCACCACTTAAGTGAGGTGAATAATGACTTTTTGAAGAGTAACATTAGCCATCTGGCAGCTTTTTAGTATTTTGAGCTATTGAGCATGAAAAAATTATTAATTAAAAAAATTAATTTATCTGCAACGGTTGAAAACAAATGGAACAGAGCCCATCCTAAGCCCATTTTCATAACCAGGTAAATTGCTGTAATATTTTCTGTCTATCTGATGTTCGTTGCTAACTGAAATGCGCTGAACATGTAAACAGCAAAATGCAGATGGAAATATACAGGCTTATATTCAATCCAATATGGAGGCAATATTAATGAACAGGGAATGTTGTCGGTTTTCAACTGCAGGAAACTGCTTCTGGCAGCTTTATGGAAATCAGAAGAATTTGCTTAAGATTTACAGTACAAATCAACAACGCATGAATTAGCTGATCAGAAACTTGGCCAAACCAGTTATAGAGAGGTTATGCTTGGATAGATATTTATCTAAATAACTGAAGAACTCAGTAGTTTGACAAACCTTGTGGCTGTCCCTGGGTGTGGCACCTGCTGCTTCTGCATTTCCTTCTGAAGAATTCAAACATTAGGAAAGAGTTGCTGAAGCTAATAATAATTTCAGTCTGATATTAACAATTCCAGAGCAAAATGGAGTAATGGTATTTTCAGGATGTTATATTCCTCCAGCATGAAAGTAATTAACCACATAACAGACACAAAAAAGACGAAAGGTGATAGCATGCAATGTCGTACAGGGTTTATCCTCCACCTTATTTTCAATGTAAAAGCAGGCATGGCCATTTGTAACCTGAATTTGAAACTTGTATTTCTTACATTATTTGAATGTATTTTCATCATCAAAATCACTAGTTTGTAGTGCAAACAGTTTTACAATTTATTGCACTTTGTTATTCTTCTAGTTATTTACCAATAGCAGTTAATGAATCCAGAAATCTCACACGTCCACAGAAAATAGCTTACTTTTAAGTAGCAAAATAAGGTGGATAGACATCACTGGCTGCATCTGAACGCTGAAAATACAGCATACAAATTAAGTCCAATTTCAATGCTCATGTTACATCCTGTCTATTGAGATACATTGGTTATTAAAGGCAGAATAGGTGTATCTTTTGCTGCCTATGATATGCCACCATCCTGTGTGTTTGATTCCGTAACACTTGAGATAAAAATAAATTTGCGGTTGGGGGTCAGGTTTATGTAAATGTATATTTTACACTAACTTTTTCCACTTTTGATGTCATTTCTAGCTAGAAATGACTATTGTAGTAATTAAATATTTGCTTCATTATCATCTCTCTCTATTTTGTTGTACACATATTAAACGTTTACAATGCCTCAGAAGCCTGTCCGTTTTTTGTAAGGTACCTTTGTGTGCAAAGTCACTGCCCAGAGAGAATCGAGGAACATTTGTTCTCACCTGTCCTTCTAATGGCTCCTCCTCCTCTGGTTCTCATTTCTCCAGACAAATTAATTATGCCTCCACGCTGCTGCTGCTGCTGGCCACAACCCCTCTGAACACCTAGAGTGTTGACTACACCTTGCTGTCTCACTCATGCCTGTACACACATGCATGTACATGAGAATAACTGGTGTCTCTCTCACTTACACTGTCATGTTACTCACTTCTCCTTGTGTAAAATCCTTTGACCAGTCCTCTTCTGCCACCTCCTCCTCTCATCTGCCCCGCAATCCCACCATGCACCCTCTCCCCAGGGGATGGCCGAGTCTTGCCTTCACACTCACTTTGCAGAGTTGAGCATTTATATCTCTGCAGAGAGGAAGAGTAACAGACACTACTTAGTCTACCATCAGCTCCTATATTTTTTGTATTTTATCAAACAGAAAGTGTCTGACAGTTACATTATGCAGGGCGGCCAGCACAGAAGGTCTGTTGGCCATCTCCTGGGCCAGCTGCTGGTTCTTCAGCGAGGCTGCAGAAGTGATGTCCATCACATCTGCTGGCTGAAGCTTCAGCAAACTAGTGAAACTACAGAGAGGAGCAGAACAGAGACCGATAATTAAGGCACACCATAATACTCTCAGTGACACTCAAGCTGCATTGTAAACACATGTATTTCTTGACAGCATTTCGTGACAACAATAGGATTTTTGCTAAACTAAATCTCACCGGTCATGCAGAGAGACGGTGCATGTGCTGTCCAGAATGATCTTGTTTTGGGATCCCTAGGATTCATTTTCACATCCAGCTTGCAGTGTAAACGTCAAACAGTCAAAACATACGCTAAAACAGTAGAATGAGAAGTCAAAATAGTGTTGACATCTAACTTTAACCCACATTAAACCATATAGGACTAATTCTAAACGTACTTCAACCAAAGTGTCTGTGCTTGTTTAGCACAACTGATTTGCAAGAAATAAACTTCAGCAAAAATTATGCTAAACAGATGTCTCAGTGCTATATATAAATATTAATCATAAAAAAATCGAGGTTTATTGATTTCCCACCGTTGAAGTTAGCATCGAAACACGCGCTGTTATGTTAGAATAGGTTTAGTCGGATGTTTTTATGCCAGTGTGCGGAGTTTGGTACAGTGATTCACACGCTGTTACGGTCCGGCTGATTCAGAATAATCTACCGCCCTCTAGTGGACATATCAGCACATGGACACCACAATCTCTGTGCCAAAGAAAATACATTAAAATGAACATTTTCTCACCCTCAAATGTATGAGTTTCTTTGTTCTGTTGAAAAAAATTGGTTTCTGGTGCCCATATAATTTTCTTAGTTTTCCTTCAAAATATCTTCTTTCTTATATCCATTTAACTTTTTCCTAGTTATTAAAATGAACTGGATTTTATATTTTTTAAAATCTAAAAAATAGATACTGGATAATAACTGGATAATATTTTTTATACGTTGTATAAAGCTATTTTTCTATCCACCATTAGAGTAATATAAATATAAGCATTTATTTATCATATTTATTTCACATCAATTACAATATATAATTATTTTTTATTCCAAAACCATATTAAGGAAAATAAAACATGACATTCTTTTCTTTTCTCTTCTTTCTTTCTTTCTTTCTTTCTTTCTTCTCTTTCTTTCTTTCTTTCTCTTCTTCTTTCTTTCCTTTCTGTCTTTCTTTTTTCTTTCTTTCTTTTTTTTTTACAGTTAAAAAAATGCTTTCGATTTAATCAAAATAAACCGAATTCATCTAGTGGTTTCCAAGCATAAAGCAGAATAAAAAAACGAAATATGGCCGTTCAATATTTAACATTAAATGTTAATAAATGAATAGCTTAGGTCCAATAAAACTTTATAAATGAATAGCTTAGGTCCAATAAAACTTGACTACATTTTATCAAATTTTAGGAGTCCTTTTTTGAAAATATGTAGTAGCTAGTATTCCATGCTTACATATTCCATGCTTACTACATGGCCAGACCCTCTAGCTGACCAGGAGTCTCTACGATCAACTTAGCTCAACTTTTGAGTAACGCAGACCAGGTAAACCAGCTGAGCTTCAGTCTGACCAGTCTAGGGACCATCAAGACTAGCAAACCATCTTAAGCAGATTTTGTTTGTTAACATGATTAATCTATTTATCTTACTTATTGTCATAGACATACATTACTTATTGCACCTACACACTTGTTGTATGGCTATTGCGAATAAATTCGATCCGCGAAAAAAATAATTTATCATTAATGCCCCCCTATCTCACACAAACACACACACACACACACACATTTTGTTTTGTGGCCATGGTGGCTGTTTCATATCCAGATTTTAGTTTATTATGCTTTATTTGTTTGTCATATAACCCTACGTTTGTATCGCCAGGGAGTTACTCTCTCTCTCTCTCTCTCTCTCTCTCTCTCTCTCTCTCATCTCTCTCTCTCTCTCTCTCTCTCTCTCTCTCTCTCTCTCTCTCTCTCTCTCTCTCTCTCTCTCTCTCACTCACTCACTGGATATGCCCGCGAGCAGTCAGATTCAGACGAGCGCAGACATAAACAGAAGAATAAGCACATGTGACACACATAACATGTAAGTAGTCTTTATATAAACTTGCCGATTATGTTTTATGTATTTAGTCATTAATAGTTGTGGTGGGAGTAACTATACTGTATTAGAAAAAGTGAAACCGAACAAACTAGTGTTCTGAGTCAGGAAGTAACTTAACTCTTCGGTGTTTCCCATACTGAAGTTCAGAATGATAGACACATATCATGGAATGTGATATATACATTTTTTTTGTTTTGTTAATAAATATAGTTACATTGAACTTGAAATTTCTATATATTTTCATACTAAAACGTTTGTGTTTTTTTTTTGTGTTTTTTTTGGTGTGCTACTGCCCATTAACTTTGGCTACTTGAGAGTCTCCTCAACATCACCTGTGTGTAGCACTGTCAGTCTAAATGCCCTGTTCTGAGACCTGTGGTTACATTCTTGTATTTGTATGATTTTCCATTATTGCTGAGAAAACTATACAGTGGCCCCAAAAGTATTTATAATCACACTTTTACACTCGCATGGCTTTGCTTTAGAATCGTATTGGACATCAAGTGACCCATAGTTTGAAAATAGTTACAAAAGTTACAAAAATGTCTTTAATACCAAATACCAATATAACAGTGAACTTCATAAGCCCAACAAGATTTAGCATTTTATATCATCACCATTGCATTAGATGACAAACCTGTCTCTGAGTCTGAACTAAGTTCAAGTCAAGATCGTCAAACCTCTTTTTGTGTAAAGTTTTGAGTGAAAAGTGTGTGTGTGCTGTATTTCTTTCTTTTCTTTAAAATAGGTACTATGTGATTTTATTTTTAATAATCAATGCAGTGACATTCATACATTTTTAAGTGTTGGTGAAGTGTCCATGCCACATGCATATACCATTTCTTGCAGAATGTCGGTGAATGCCCCCAGCAGCAGTGATGCGTGTTTAAGCATTGTTCACAGCCTGATGTGCCACCGCCAGGGAGGAGAGAATGAGAGCTTCGCCAACGTGCCATTGAAAGCCTGGTAAAGAAACTCAAAGAAAAGAGATGAGCTTGACTCCCTCATCACTGCTATCACCACAAATGGAGTCCATCCAAGCAAGTGTGTCACCATACAAAGAACGCTGGACGGACGTTTGCAGGTCAGAGCATTAACATCCAACATCACTGGTTCTTAACACAAATTAATCACACGTGTGACAATCAGACAAATGCATGATCTGGTGAAACTACAGCTGGTCAGTGACTTCTGATGATGACAAAAGAAGCAAGCTCTATTTAAGAATTCTGGTGAGGAAACAAGCATACCAAAATAGCATCACTATAATATACTAGCCAGTTTTTGGAAATTGAAAAAAAAAAAATAAACGATTAAATTAACAACTTAAACGTTAGAAAAAATTTATACTAAACTTGTAAATGTTGCATTAACAACTTACTGAAATTGAACTGAAGTTAAAGTGCTAAAATTACTAAAAATGTAGATATGAAAAAAATATTAAACATTAAAAAGCATATAACAGAATTACTTAAACTAAAATTAAAATGAAACCTTAAAATCTTACAATAAAAGTCAATGCAAAGTATTAATTATTTATACTATTTAACAAAGACCACCTCTCTCTCAAATCTCTCTCTCTATTGTTAGATTTGGCTGTATTTGGCAGAGAAGTCATTTGGATGGCTCGCCAATGTATTAGATTTCTCTAATACATCAAATAAGTACGTTTATCCAGAGTTTGTGTGGGGAGAAGAAATTATTGAAGGTTTACAGTGTAGCAGTTCTTCAGCAGCGATGTTAGGACCTCCCACAGGTGATTGATCTACACTGCAATCTACTCTGAGCAATGTTGTTCCTTTGTCATTCACACTCATCAGTTTTTTACGGGCCATAGGTGTGCATGGGCCATTTGGTTCACACCTTTACAGACACAAGATTGATTGCATCTGAGGCACAGTCACAATGTAAATGCATCTGACTGAAGCAAACTGAAATACACATTATGTGTGTATTATACTAAAATAACACAGATACTAGCATGCTAAGCAATGTTGGTCTTTTCAGCAGGGCAATATATTGTATACAGGCTGTTGGTATCATCTTACACATAAATAGGCTGTTACTATGGTAAAGTCCAATAATTTTTCAGTGTTAATTATTTTTGCTCATGGGACTGGCACAGTGTAAACAGGGTATGTGGCCAGTTCTCCACTTCAAATGAAATCTGAACATAAACAATATAAAATAAAGCTCCCGCATGTCAGCGTTAATTAATGTCAAAATACAGGAAAACACAAATTTTTCCGTAAGGTTCCATGCAACTTTAACAACTGAAGTGACTGCATTCATGTCATCTATGTTATAGTGAATTTTCACGAAAAATATTAACTTAAAGAGCCAGTTAATCCAAAAAGCATGCATAAACAATTTAACTGAAAATAAACTGTCATATCATATCATGATGGCTGTTAATACAGTATGACATTTTGTTGCGTGATCACTTTTCATGTTTAAGACCAAAAGTCTGGCAGACTTTCACCGTTGCGGCATTTATAGCCATCAGAGAAGGAGAATCGAGGTATGAGTGATGTCAACATGGAAGAAATCTTTTCTCCCAAAATAGTCAGCTCATGATTTTAAAGAGAGGAGAGGCCCGTGGAGAATGAGACAGAAAGTTTTCCCTTCCCCCAGCTGTAGACGGGGGAGAGGCGGGTGGAGGGCGAGGAAGGGTTGTTTTGTCTGAAACACAGGAAAGGGGCATGGCCAAGCTTAAGCCTGTCTGTCTCGTAGTCTGTGTATGTGGAAGCGAGACGACTGTGTCAGTATTTGAAGCATGAGTGAAATGCATTCAAGTAGGACATTTATGCAACAAGTTCTGAATGTATGCATGCATCCGTAATATCTGTATGCAACTCTGTTTCATGTCACGCACAGCTATTAGGGTTTGTTAGTGTAGAAATGTTATGTTTATGAAAATGAAAGGGTTCTGAGAGTTTAATATGGTGCTCTGTCTGTGTGTGAGTTTGTAAAACGTAATGGGTTTGGCAGCGAACCAGCTCTCTCTGTCTGTGCGTTCGACTGTTTCTGCTTTGACTCGCTCAGGAAGGTCAGTCTCCTGGGTGGAGAATGGTAAGTCATTCCAATAGCAAATGAGGTCACAGTGTGTTGTCACTCACACATGATTTAGAGAAGATGGTCTGACAGCAGAGTCAAATGTTTCTCTGTACTTTTTATCTTCTGTTCCTTCTCTTTTCTCTGACTTCTGTTCATTTGTAACATCTTTCTGTGTGATGTCATGCTCCTGAAACTTTTGAATGACCTTGATTGAACCATGAGCTGTCACTGACTAGATTATATTCTGATTGTACAGTAGGCCAGTTCTGCATTGTAGAGCATCCCTGTAATATTATATAAATATCCAGCCTTGGCAAACTTAAGATAAGATAAACATAAAAAATATATATCTTACCATCCCTAAACTTTAGTGTAATATTATACAAATATATGTATAGTATTATTATAATTTAAAATTAATAAAGCACTACAACAGTTTCTTGAAAACCAAATACACTACATTTTGGAAGGAAGAAAATTATACAAATATACGCTGCAATTTGAAAGTTAGGCGTCATTTAATACAGTAAAAATATATATACTTTTAATTAAATGCATTAAATGCATTTATACTTATATACTTATTGATTATGCATTAAATTGATCAAAAGTGACAGTAAATACTTATACTTTTACATTTCAGAACTTTCTATTGATTATAAAAAAATAGTGATTTTTTTTATCAGTTTTCACAAAAATAGTTCTTGGGCATCAAATCAACATATTAGAATGATTTCTGAAGTATCATGTGACACTAAAGACTGGAGTAATGATGCTGAAAATTTAGATTTTCCATACTAGAAATATATTACATGGTAAAATAATCAAATTGTAATACAATTTTTCAATATCACTTATTCTCAATTTTACTGTGTTTTGATCAAATAAATGCAGCCTTGGCAAACTTAAGATACTTATTTCAAAAACATAAATATATCTTACCATCCCTAAACTTTACTGAATATGAAGCAAATTTGACTAAATTAAAAACCTGCCATTCTGAAAATAAATCATGAGATTAAATGCAATTCATTATTTTTGAGCCCTAATATTCACGTAAAGTCTCATAATTAAGGTCTGTTAAACAAAGATGAGACACCATGATTGTCAAATTTTCCAGTCGTGTTTTACATCACATTACAGCTACAGTCTTCCATTTCATTTGGCAAAAAGTGTAACAAACTCATCTATGTCTAAGCCATTAGTTATGTCTTTCTCGTGAGCCAAAATCATCAAATTCATTTTTCTCTGAGAACTGAATAGTTCTTTTGAACGGTGTTAAGACTCGGGACAGGGTGGAGAATGAATATGATACTGAGGATACATGCAGTCCAGGGAATTTTTCAGTCAGCGCATATTAAATAATACTAAATAGATATAAGAAAAACAAAATGATCAACAAAAAGGTAGAACAGAATCCTTCTCTTTGCTAAATGTTTGTAACTCAATTCTATGTAACTTTTAACCTTTAATATTAAGCAATACATCTCTGTAAAAATTATTTGAGTACAATACATAATTCTTTAAAATGTATTATTAATATCACACTAAAAGTTAAAAAAAGTCATAGCTGTGAGAGTTTGAATTAAACCCTTATATGTTATAATACTGTACTGTTGACATCAAGTGTTGTCATTGCCTCTCAGGTGGCTGGGCGGAAGGGTTTCCCCATGTCATATACGCTCGTCTGTGGCGATGGCCGGACCTTCACAAGAATGAACTCAAGCATGTCAAGTTCTGTCAGTATGCATTCGATCTGAAGTACGATAACGTGTGTGTAAACCCTTACCACTATGAGCGAGTGGTGTCCCCTGGGATCGGTGCGTATGTTTCTAAAAACACAAACTTCAATGAAACAAACACAAATTATTTTGTTAAGGAACATGCGGTATACTTGAACGTGATCCAATGTTTATATTTTTAGTGATTTTATGATATAATTATATATTATATGTAACTTTTCTTTCTTCTCGTCTTGCAGTGGGATTCAGTTTGCCGAACACAGGTGAGCGGAGCTCTGACTGAATAATGGTAGCTATTAGCGCTTGTATTTTTTCTTGACATGTGAAAGAATGTCTCAAACAATCATTTGGGCTAATCGCTGATGGCCCTGATCATCGCTATGCTGCTGGCAGCCAGCCTTTAATCAGACAGACACTACCATAAAATGTGTCAGATCAAGACATGCAAGGACTCGGCCTTGCAGTGAGATAGACAAATGAACAGCAGTAGTAAGGAGCTCAAAGATGTTTTGACACTCGTTCTCATCCCTCAGGCAGGCTGATAAAAGAAGAGCACATACATGACTGCATCCAGATGGAGGGTCCACCGAGTATGACCTTACATCAAGACCATCATCCTCCAGATCACTACAGCCCACAGCAACTGAGACTGATGTCCCCAGAGCCGCCCCAGCGAACCACTTCCTCTGTCACTCTCTACCCCAGCCTGCCCCTCTCTCCACCCTGTAAGTGTAGCAGAGTTTGTTTTTAATTTTTTTATTTATTTAGGAAGTTATTTAGCTTAATTTAAGTGTATTTTATTTATCATATTGATAGATTGATTATGAGTGAGGGTGATTTTAGGTTTAACTGACCCTGATTGGTTTTAGAAGGTATTTCCATAGAACCAAACAAGACTATTTTTAATTTGACGCTATAAATATATTAGGTAACACTTTACAATAAGGTCTTATTTATTAACATTAATTAATGTATTAATTAACATGAACCAACAATGAGCAATACATTTTATTACAGTATTTATTAACTACAGCTCTTCATTGTCTGTTCATGTTAGTTCACAGGCCATTTACTAATGTTAAAAAATAAGTTTTGTTTTTAAATATTTACTTGTAAATGTTGAACATTAACTGTGATTAATAAATGCTGTAGACATTCATAGTTTATGTCAAATAATGAAACCTTATTGTAAAGTGTTACAATACATAATTGGACTAGCTGTAACTACCAATGGAGTCGTGGCCTCATTTATCTCATTCTCTCTGTGTAATCTTTTAAAGCGAGTGCTTCCAGGTTGTCCATGCAGGTAGAACGACCTGAGGGACTGTTGCAGATCACCTCCCCAGCGGGACGGGCATTAACCTCCAGCTCTCCACCTTCCACCCCAACACACAGTCACGTACCCACACACAGCCAGCCCTCGTCCCAGCAGCCCTCTATCAGTCAGAGTGAATACAGCACCTCCAAACACACACAGACACAGGGCTCTTATCACAGTAAGTGCATGCAGAAATCATCTAGAGTCTTGTGTTCGCCATTGACTGTGTTGAATTTTAAAACTGAGACTTTAGAAGTTTATATGTTTGTATATAATATATGTTTGTAAGGAAGTTAATTTGTGTGATGTTATCAGTGAAATACTCATATATTAAAGGTTGTATCAAGTCTTGTATCAAGTTTTGTTAAATTTGTTTATCATGTCTTAGCAACAACCTGGACAGGGACCAGCACAGCCTCTTATACTCCTACTGGACCACAGCAGAATGGGCGGAGTCATCAGCAAGCCGCTCCCCCTCATACGAGCCATTTCTGTATGTAAATACTGATAAACAGTTTCTGTAAAATATAAATAATGATAACTGTAAAATAATTGAACAAACTCATATACAATAAAATAAAAGGATTATTAGGAACACCTGTTCAATTTCTCATTAATGCAATTATCTAATCAACCAATCAAATGGCAGTTGCTTTAATGGCTTTAGGGGTGTGGTCCTGTCTGTATGTCAGAATGGGAAAAAAGGTGATTTAGGCAGTTTTGAGCATGGCATGGTTGTTGGTGCCAGACGGGTCAGTCTGAGTATTTCAAAATCTACTCCGTTACTGATTTTCATACACAACCATTTCTAGGGTTTACAAAGAATGGTGTGAAAAAGGGAAAAAATCTATGTGTATCCTGTGGACAAAAAAGCCTTGTTGATGCTAGAGGTCAGAGGAAGAATGGGCCGATAGGAGAGCAACTTTGACTGAAATAACCACTCGTTACAACCGAAGTATGAAGCAAAGCATTTGTGAAGCCACAACATGCACAACCTTGAGGCGGATGGGCTGCAACAACAGAAGACCCCACCGGGTACCACTTCAGAAGATTGTCTTGACCAGGACCACACCCCTAAATACATTGAAGCAACTGCCATGTGATTGGTTGATTAGATAATTGCATTAATGAGAAATTGAACAGGCGGACCCAATAATCCGTTAGGTGAGTGTGTATATATATATATATATATACACACACATACACTGTTGTTCAAAAGTCTGGAGGCAGTAAGATATTTTTTAAAGAAGTATCTTATATTTATCAAGGCTGCATTTATTTGATTAACATATAACAAAAACTGTAATATTGTTAAATATTATAATTTATTATAACTGTTTTATATTTGAATATATTATAAAATGTAATTTATTCCTGAGATGGCCAAGCTGATTTTTCTGAATCATTACTCCAGTCTTCAGTGTCATATGATCCTTCAGAATTCATTCTAATATGCAGATTTTGATGATCAAGAATTATTACTGTTGAAAACGGTTGTGCTGTTTAATATTTTTTTTTTCAGGGTTTTTTGATGAATATTAAACTCAAAAGGACTGTGTTTATTTGAAATAGAATTATTTGTAACATTATTTGTAATGTTTTTTATTGTTATCCTTTTATTGATACCTTGCTATTTAATGATATACTTCTATTATATACAGTATCTCTCTATCATCTTATCATCATTGTATTCTTAATTGTGTTTCATTTAAAAAAAATATGTGTTTACTGTTATCAGGGTCTCAACATCACACACCAGCCTCATACCCTCAACCGGTCTCAAATCATCCAGGTACAACATGCCCCCCACCACCCCCACCCCACATCCCACATGCACACACACTTACTTAAATCTACATGAACACATGAAATGAGCCTGTTTGTCATTGTGTGTACACTACAGGCCCAGAGTTCTGGTGCTCAATCTCTTATTTTAGAGATGGATGTGCAGGTTGGAGAGATGTTTAAGGTTCTAGCAAACTGTCCTGTGGTGACGGTGGATGGATATGTGGACCCTTCGAGGTGGGGACCGCTTTTGTCTGGGTCAGCTTAGCAATGTTCACCAAACTGATACCAGTGAGAGGGCACGGTCAGCGATCATTCAACATAATAGTTATACACATTCATTCATATATGCAATTGACAAAGATGCAAACTAATGAACACCTGACATCCACCCAACAGGCTTCACATTGGTAAAGGTATTCAGCTGGAGTGCCGTGGGGAGGGGATGTGTGGATGCGTTGCCTTAGTGACCATGCTGTTTTCGTGCAAAGCTACTACCTGGACAGGGAGGCAGGGAGAGCACCAGGGGATGCTGTGCACAAGATCTACCCAGGAGCCCTCATTAAGGTTCACCTTTAACAACATAACACCTCTGCAATGCTTTATTCTTTGCAATTAAATCCAATCAGACATCAAAACCAGAAAGGGTACAGCCATGTCAGCGCACTATAGACTAATATTATAGATGTTTTTGGCATTGTAAATCAGTTTTTTTTTCCATGAAGCAAGCATAAATCAATCAAATTCATTATAAATTTGTGAACAAGGACTATCAATTGGATCAATTGTCACAAGTGCTGGTGAACTAATTCTATTTTATTCCTTCAGGTGTTTGATCTTCGTCAGTGTCACAGGCAGATGCAGCAGCAAGCAGCGACTGCACAGGCAGCTGCAGCTGCGCAGGCTGCAGCGGTTGCTGGAAACATCCCTGGGCCTGGCAGTGTTGGAGGAATTGCTCCTGCCATCAGTGAGTCACTTGTCCCTCAAATTTTGATTTTCCAGTTCTGAACAATCTCAGTAATTTAAAAGTAGTTAAAACCCCAAATCCCTAAACTGCTTTCCATCAGTAGTGTGTTCAAACTACAGCCCCAAAACAAAAGAAGTAATATTTTAAAGGGATACTCCACTTTTTTGGAAATAGGGTTAAACAGGGTTAAAGAGTTAAACAGTTGATATCACGTTTTTGAATCCATTCAGCCGATTTTCTGATATTTAGAAGAATATCAGTAACCAGACATTTTCTGGTCTCATTGACTTCCATGGTATATTTTTTTCCTACTATGGAAGTCAATGAGACCAGAAACTGCCTGGTTACTGACATTCTTCTAAATATCAGAAAATCGGCTGAATGGATTCAAAAACGGTAATACTCAACTGTTTAACTCTGAGGGAGTTGTAAAATGAGCCTATTTCCAAAAAAAGTGGAGTATCCTTTTAAGTTTGTGGACTGAATTGAACGTCATGTGACGAAAAGTATGTGTACAAAATTATGCCAAGAAAATACAGCTGTCTATTGAGTTTTCATCTTACAGCATGACAAGTTTAGCCCAATTCCAAATTGACTCCTCAAATTGACTCCTCAAACAAATGACTCCTATGAACGGATCGAAAACATACAGCGTTACCAAGTGACCAGTGTAGTCTGATTCACAAGTAAATAAATCCAATAAACCCAATATTTTTAGTGAATCAAAAACAAACAGTGCAACCAATCTAGTCTGATTCACAAGCGTAGTCCAGTTCAAGAACAAATGACTCTTTTGAGATTGTCCTATTAATACAAAGAGCAATAGAAATGCTTAGTTTGGATACGGTTGTTAATTCTTAAAATTATTATTTTTCTAATCTACCAAGCTTTATAGCTGAGAGAGAATTTCCTGTAGATGTCAGCAAAATGGGCACTATAACTGTAATATTCCCAAATGAATCAGAATCGAACCATGAGCTAGTAAATCAGAATCAAATCACGACACATGTCCTCCTCTAATTTTGAAATTATGCCTTTCAAAAAATTAGGTTACTTTCTGTATACACACTCTCCCTTATACGTTTTCATAGGTCTGTCAGCGGCAGCTGGAATAGGTGTTGATGACCTGCGTCGTTTGTGCATCCTGCGTCTGAGTTTTGTAAAGGGTTGGGGACCTGACTATCCTCGACAGACCATCAAACAGACACCATGCTGGGTGGAAGTTCATCTACACCGTGCCCTGCAGCTGCTGGACGAGGTCCTGCACACCATGCCCCTCGCTGACCCCGGACCTGCCAACTGACCCACAGACTGCAAAATATACAAGTCCTGTCACAAAAACAGGAATGACTGACAGAGAGACACACACCTGTGCAAGCTAACAGTGACTCATAGTACCACATACACACATAGGCCGTCATGCCTTCACACACACAGTTTTTCTACAGCCGTGGCCAGCATAGTGCCACTGAACTGACCAATGTTTAGTCCACTCTTGGGTTCTGTTGACTCGGTTGTCATGGTAACACAGACCAAATGCCCCACTACTGAGTTCAGAAAGATCCATATAGCTGAACATATGATGACACTGTTATAATATACTTAAAGGGACAGTTCTAGCCTAGAAAACTCTCCGTTGACTTTCGAGCTGGAAAAAACAAACTCTAGTCAGGCCAATCACATCGTGTATAGAGTTGCCGGGCGGGTTTAACATATTGACAACAGAGATGCGATGGTTCACTGCTACTATCTTCGATTTGGCTTTGGCCATGACTCAGGATGATTTAAAGTTTTTAAAGCTTTTCTTTGAAACATGAACAAAGAAAGGCACTTGAGTCATTTTTAAAAAAGGAAGACGTGTTCTGTGTGACGATGTGTGAGATCGCTCTGACTACGTCATCTTCTTTGTTGTTCTGGTTGGTTGTAATGCTATCATATTGTGTGCAGGGAATTTGAAAGACAACCGTTTATCCCACCTCTCATATTGAGTCCTGTCAATGGTGAGTTTCCAGTCCTAACTAGGTCTAGCATGCCAGGCTAGGATAGTTAACCTAAAAATGAAAATTCTGTCATCATTTTCTCACCCTTATGTCTGCTTCTGAACCCACAAGACTTTCGTTTATTTTCATTTACGCTACCACTTTGATGCTTCAAAAAGTTTATAAAGAGATTGTAACTAATCCATATGAATTTAGTCCAAATTTTCTGAAGAGACCTGATCGCTTTATATAATATACAAATTTAATCAAGACATCCATGAACAAATGCATTTAAAACCAGCTAATAGAAAGGGAAAAAATGCTGTAGTATACAAACCCGTTTATTTAATCTGACAAATCTTGAAATGAGACCAAAAACAAGTGATATCAAGTAAGATCAAAGAATCTGCAGTTTTGAAGACAATCAACTTGTTATGAATACCATAATAGTTTATAATTCAGTAATACAGAGATAAAAGTTTTGTTAACAGTAGGATTTTCATCTGCTAGGCTATACATGAGTGATGCCATAACAATGTGCCATAACAGTCTGACACATTTTCAAGCCTTTACTATAAGCCATGACACTGAGACAGGAGTGAGGACACCTAGTGGTTATTTTTTAAAGTATTACATTCCTTCATGCACAGCCATGCATTAGAGCTTGAGTTAACTTACATTGAATGTCCAAGATATGTGCTCGATATTTTTTTTTTTTACAAATCCCACTTGTGTATTGTGGGATAATATAAGGGAGTCTGCCACTGAGTGGGGCCTTACAAATATGTGTTCTGTGACTATATTCACAATACAGCGCACACTCAACTCAAGTGCCATTTTATTACATAAAATGGTCTTTACATAATAAAAAAGATTAAGAAAATGTAAACTCTGGTAATATCTGTCTGGTAGAAAATATATGGCGCCTGGCATAATGCACTAACAATAACCATAAAGAACAACTTTCTTGGTACTTAAAGCACCCCTCTGGCCTCATGGGATAGGAAACCCTATTGTCTGGGTTGCAAAGTACACAATCTCAGAAGGTCACTGATTAACAAACTTTTTTCTCAGCCAAACCATTTGATTTGAATCTATCAGAAATATTTGCTTGATGTACCTTGTGAGATATAAAAGAGATATCCACCCAAAAATAAGAGTATTCTGAAGAACGATTGGAACCAAACAGTTGAGGGGCACCATTGACTTCCATAGTATATATATATATATATATATATATATATATATATATATATATATATATATATATATATATATATATATATATATATATATATATATATATATATGTTGTTTTTTTGTTGTTTTTTTCAACTATGGAAGTCAATGGTTCCAAACAACTGTTTGGTTTCCAATCGTTCTTTGTATCTTCCTTTGTGTTCATTAGAAGAAAGAAACTCACACAAGTTTGCAACAATTTGCAACATGACAGAAGTTTCATTTTTGGGTGGAATACACATTTGCATGTTCATGGTTCTATAATGACAGACAGTTAATGGTCTCATAATCTGCAGATAAACAAAAATATGTAAAAATGTTTAGTAAGCATTTTATTTAGATTGCTTGTATTTAATTTTACGTTTTGTTTCATCTATCACAAACCCCCTGAAGACTGAAGTTCCCTTATTGTTGAACCCGTTTAAGAAGCACTTCCACAGGTCATCTGGGAACTGCCTACATTCAACTAAATTTTTGCACATCCTATTCATTTAACATACTGCAAGGGAGTATGGGTAGTCGAACATGGGTTTTTAGTATTGTAATTTCAATTACAAAAATTACATTATCTTAACATATTTTTGGAAAGTACATAACGATAACCACGTTAAACCGAACTGCTGGTCTTAAAGTAAAAAAAATATATATACACTACCGGTCAAAAGTTTTAGATTGTTTAATGTTTTTATAAGAAGTATCTTCTGCTCACCAACGCTGCATTTATTTTATATTAAAAAATAATAATAAAAAACTGTAATATTGTGAAATATTATGACAATTTAAAATGACTGTTTTCGTTTTAATATATATTCCACTGAAAAAAGCTGACTTTTCAGAATCATTACTCCAGTCTTCACTCTTCAGTGTCATGATCCTTCAGAAATCATTCTAATATGCTGAATTTATGCTCAAAAAACATTATTATTACTTTCAATGTTGAAAACAGTTGTGCACATTTTTTTTCAAAAATTCTTTGATCAATAGAAAGTTCAAAAGAACAGCATTTATTTAAAATGGAATCTTTTATAACATTATAAATGTCTTTACTGTAACTTTTGATCAATGTAACTCATTCCTTTTTTCTGATTTCTTCTTTCTTTCCCCCAAAAATAAAATACAAATTCTTACTGACCCCTTACAAAAGCTTTCCATTTCAGATAAATGCTGTTCTTTTGAACTTTCTATTAATAAAAGAATCCTGAAATAAAAATGTAAAAAACTGTTTTCAACATTGATTATAATCATAGCCTACATGTTTCTTGAGTAGCAAATCATCATATTAGAATGATTTCTGAAGGATCATTTGACACTGAAGACTGGAGATAAAAATTCAGCTTTGATCACAGGAATAAATTACACTTTATATATATATATATATATATATATATATATATATATATATATATATATATATATATATATATAGTCACAAAGAAAACAGCTGTTTTAAATTGTAATAATATTTCACAATTTAATGTTTTTTTGTTGTTGTTGTTTTTTAATCATATAAATGCAGCCTTGGAGAGCAGAAGAGACTTCTTTTAAAAACATTAAAATATTACCGATCTAAAACTAGTGTGCGTATGTATATGAAGAGTTCAGATGCAAAAGCCTCTAAATGCCATTTGAATTTTTCTTCGAAAATGAAGATTACCTATTAATTGTGGTTATTGATAATATCAATAACCACTTTAATATATATATATATATATATATATATATATATATATATATATATATATATATATATATATATATATATATATATATGAAGAGTTCAGATGCAAAAGCCTCTAAATGCCATTTGAAATTTTCTTCTAAAATGACCATTTTTATCAAGCTTGTATATTTAAGTTCAGTAATTTCACTTAAATGACAATTAATAGGTAATCTTCATTGCCATTTAAGTGAAATTACTGAACTTAAATATACAAGCTTGATAAAAATGATCATTTTAGAAGAAAATTTCAAATGGCACTTAGAGGCTTTTGCATCTGAACTCTTCATATATATATATATATATATATATATATATATATATATATATATATATATATATATATATATATATATATATATATATATATATATATATATATATATATATATATATATTACAGTGGTTATTGATATTATTTAATGTACCTCTACGGAAAAAAACGCTGGAAAATACGGGACGGTGCGATTCTTGGATGCTCGTTGCTGGTGGGCGGTACTTACGGTCAGACTCTCAATCTGACGCAGTGCATCCTGACGCTCAGCATCCTTCAGTGCGCAGCATCCCACAACGGCCTGGACCGGACCAAACTAGAGGACCCCGCGTACTGTAGAGATGTAGACACCCACATTATCAACTAAACGAAGGACCGTCGACATCTATTGTTTATTATTCCACGGCTGTTATCCGGATCGCGCCCATCCCTCAAAATGGCTGAAATCACTGAAATAAGCGCAGTGTACGGTGAGTAGCCTATAGCGCAGGCCTGGGCCATCCCTACACGCCTGAGATATGAACACTACGTATTATGGATACACCTGACTTGGTTAAGCTATCATTAATTTCGAGTTTTATTGTTGAGAGTGCTTCTAGAAAGGGAAGTCAGACTGTTACAGACACCAGTAGGCTATATGTTGTTCAGATAACGTTAGTGATTTATTATAGCGAGCGTTTGTGAACATTGAATGCGTGATGCTAAAGCGTTTTAATGGAGTGATGCGCACATTGCGCAGTGAGATTGAAGCAGGAATGACGTGATGTCTTCAGACTGGACCCGAGGGCTCTTTGTTTGTTAATAACGCGCACTGAGATTACAGTCTCCACCCATGTGTCCTCAAAATCACCAGCTATATGGGCTGGAACTGAGCATACGCTCTATATCATTAACTGAACTGAACGATTTTGAGTCAAAAGTACAATGATATAAATGTGTGTGTCAATTATCTCTGGTGTTGTATGCTGGTTTCAGTAATTTTGTTCAAAACCCTCTTCCTAAATTCCTAATTTCTGTCATCATTTACTCACCCACGTGTCCCAGACTTTTATTTGTATAGATTAAAAACACCCTTTGCTCAGCTGCTCTTTGACTGGTAGCCTACCATTTTTTAATCCAAGGCTGCCCAATATCCACAAAATTCAAAGCCACAATGACTTTTCCAGTCGTTAATGATTTACTGGATAAATATTTTTTTACTTAAAATTTCTACCCAATAAAATATTACACTCTTTATAAAAATTTCCATGGAGTTATAATATTTTACTAATATGACATTCCAGGTCTAGAAATTACACTTTTAAAATGAACGTGATTCATACAGAGAATGAAAAGAAAAAAGAAAAACAGTTGTTGAGGCGGTGAATTAAACTCTTAAGTTGTTTTAGGTTATTTTAATGTCCCTATGAGCATTTGTAAATTCAGTAATTTTATTATAATACAGAAAATAAATATTACAAAATAATACAGAATTGATTTTCTCTACATCTTAATGAAGACAAATCTGATTATATGTTATATTTTATGTTTTCACTTGAATTACAAAACCGATTTTATAAAGTATTATCTTTTAAGATATATATATAATAAGTGTGTCGTGTCTGAGGGTGTGAGATAGCATGACAGAAAGGAGTGTCCTCGGATCTGATGCCAGCACCAGCTGGCACCACAGTGCCCACCTCCATCTGGCATCAGTCTCCGAGAGACATTTATGCTCCAGACAGCGTTTCTTCACCCACTCATACTGTTGGCTGAGCACGGTTTACACAAGGACCTCTTTTAGAATCTTGTAAGACAGTTTTGTGCATATAAAATAATTGTTTTCCAATAATAGATCTTATCTTATATGGGATACAACCTGTTAACCTGTTGTTAATTTTTTTTCGCCATGCAAAATGGAATTTCACCCTATTGCCTAAGTGTATCTTAATGATTTTATTGTATATGCCTGTTTTATTTTTTTAACATCGTATGTTATTTCAGACAGTCATCTACTAGTAAAAGTCATCTACAGTAAAGTTGATCTACTAGTAAAACCAGACTTCTCTCTGGTGACTTCTCCAATCATTTAGTCTGCTTAAACACCGCCTATTTCCTACAAACGACTGCAAGCTTGCATTCACATCTTCCTCCATCCGATCAACAACCAATGGATTGAACCCATCGATAGTTCCCGCCCTACAATTTTTTATTTTATGATAATCCATTACACATTACAATACAGAAAAAGTGCTGTTGCTACTTGTTACATTGTGACTTTAAATAGGTCATGATTGAGGTTGTTCTGTTTTGCAGCATCATTCTGCTTTGACTGAGACCATAGTGCTGGTCCTGCTGGAATAACTGGCAGTACTAATTTTAGTCAGGGTTGGTAAATTGACCTGAATTGATTCCACTACTGTTGACAGTATTGCTGTTGTAGATGTGTATGGCCATTATCTGGTATGGGAAAGTCAGAGCACATCACACTGAACCTGTCATTTTCACAGCTTGTTTGTCATTTAGTGGATGTTTTTTTATATGAAGTATCTTACAGTTCAATGATTGCTGTAACATTGATAGGGCTCTTTTTGCAATTCTCTCAGGTCTCCCATCCTTCAATCCAATCTGTTATGTTTTATGTAGCAATGAGTTAATCATTAAGCTACCATTACCCACGACAGATCATCTCTGATGTTTGATATTTGATCACTCTACAGTGTCCACAGTCTAGACACACCTATCAGGGCTCTAAAGATGTTATTTTGATTTATATCCTGAGAAATACAGAGAAATACACCAAGAATTTAATCATAGAGATGTCTTGGAGGTCAGAGACTTTGCTACTCTCACTGCATTGATTAAAAAACTCTAACAAAACTGTTTACGTGTGCGTGAGGTGGGTATCTCGTCCTTCGGATGAGACGTTAAACCGAGGTCCTGACTCATTAAAAATCCCATTGAACTTCTTGTAAAAAGTAGGGGTGTAAATATACCCCCATTGGCCCTTGCCAATCAAGTCGTCTTTAATAATCCCCATTAACCGAACTGGCTTGATCCCTCTCTCTCCTCTCCACCTATAGATAGTGTGTGGCGAGCGCACTGGTGCCATTGTACTTTGTCTGCCGTCGCATCATCCAAGTGGATGCTGCACACTGGTGGTGACTAAGGACAGAAACCGGTCATTGATTGTAAAGCAATTTGGGTGTACAGTAGTAGGATATGCGCTATTTAAATATCTCATTCATTCATTTATCTATCCTCTTTGTTTGCATGTGTTTTTGGTTCATGCGCATCTTATGGCCTATGGGATTTTTCCAGGTAATTGGAGCAGCTGTTTTTTTGGAGCCTACCCAAGTCTTGCATCATCTAGCAAGTGGGGTGAGGGTCTTTGTCTGAGGTTGGGTGAGAGTAATAGAGCAAAGAAAAACATACTGGGTGGAGCACTGGCAAATATCTCTTT
Organism: Hybognathus amarus; assembly: GCA_030378365.1. Taxonomy (NCBI): domain Eukaryota; kingdom Metazoa; phylum Chordata; class Actinopteri; order Cypriniformes; family Leuciscidae; genus Hybognathus; species Hybognathus amarus. The sequence goes on from JAQIUQ010004515.1 coordinate 113,941, forward strand.
CTGTCTGCCTTGTGCTGTTCATTTTGGCTGTAGCTCCATCATGCTATTATTTTTTGGCTGTAATGACTATACTTATTTGATTTTTTTGTTGCCTTCACATTCTCGTCTCTGTCTTCATTCATCACAAAAAAAAAATAGCATCTCAATAGATCTCAACAGAAAAAATAGATCTCATAATTTTGGTCACTGTGACCTTATAAATGGCTTTGTGGGGTGGATAGAGTGTGAATTTCAGCATAAAGATTCATTGTTAATCAAACCATGTTTGAGCAGCTTACCTTACAATCGCCATATCTCAGCAACATACACAAACACACTCTCCCACGGGGTGATTCTGTTCTGCTGTCATCAATCTTCATCTTAATTTGCCACTGTGTCCTGACAACACAAGGACAGAAAGATCTAGTAAATAAACTGTCATTCAGATTTTCGATCAATGTTGAAAACAGTTGAGCTTCTTAATATTTTTAGTTGAATCCATGATCCTTTTTTTATAAATAGAAAGATAAACAGCTCATCTTCTGTAAAATGGGTTTTACTGACCTTTGATTAGATAAAAATGTTACAATAAAAATGGATTTTAAAAAATCTATATTAAAAAAAAATATATATATATATATATATATATATATATATATATATATATATATATATATATATATATATATTAGGGGTGTAACGGTTCTCAAAATTGAACCATGCCATCTCAAATTTGAAAACGCATACAAGGGTTGTTGAAAATAATGCGTTAAACAGATAGAATGAGTTCTGCTAATGTATGTTTCTATCGAATGGATATGTGAAACTGTGATACAAACAGAACCAAGTAACTTGAACCATGTGTGCATATATAGAGTATAAATGCACATTCTCTCAACTTACATACTATTCCATCTTATTCTAAAGGCCAACTTTACAGCATATGAGATGCTTTTAAACAACATTTCAACATAGCACACCATAATGCATTTACAGGGCAGTGATTGACAAACGCTCTGATGCGGCATTACATTTATACAGAACAAAAGCTTAAAGACACCTAGACAGAATGATATGATAGGAATTTTATGATATTTCATCGCTATGTTGCTGAGTGAGACCGGATGCAGTAGTTTGTTATAGATTGGTTTGTCTCTGTGTGGGATTATGGAGTTCCTCTGCATCATGTGGGTGGAGTAGGCATGAAGTGAGATATTAGAGTAAGCCTTCTGTGAGTTTGTCAGTCTCTGCATTTTCTGAGCTGTTGTGCTAGATTGTAGAACGAGAAAGACTGTTGTATTTTTTCTACGATTTAAGCCTGTGAACATCTTCAGGTATGTTTAGACTGTTGTAGAAAAATGTATGTGATCAAGTTGTATTTCAGTCTGTTTATTTTTCCGTCTGTTTTGTTCTCTTTTAGATATGTCCCCAGTGCTGGCGGGGTTTATCGGTGCTGGTGTGTTGGTTGTAGCAGTCTTTGCGTTAATCTTTCTGTGGACTTGCTGTCAGAAACATTACAACAGGAGGAACTACAAGCTCCATGGCATCCAATCAGAACACAGTGACCCTCTCACAGACCCGCCGTACAAGTTTATTCACATGCTGAAAGGAATGAGCATCTACCCTGACACGCTGACCAACAGCAAGAGGATCATTAGGGTGGCACGCCAGGCAAGGTCCCAGACCACTGATGGGGCTCAAGGCAGCAAGGGCCGCCCAGTGGTGCTGGTAGATATGGATTCGGCAGCAGAAAGCGGCCTGCTGGGAGAGAAACAAATGAGGCTCGGGGAAAGTGGCCACGAGGTTCCCAGCTTGGAGAGGGAGCTTCCCGTGCGTGCGGATTACTGCTGCCTGGACAGTAGCTCTGCAAGCAGCAGTCAGACCTCCAGTACTACGGTTTCCAGCACGGCTACACCCTTCACCCCTGCCGATGAGCCCAGCAGGGGGGACCTCAGCATTGCAATCGACTATAATTTCCCCAAGAAGGCCTTGGTGGTCACCATCCTGGAAGCTCGGGGGCTGCCGGCAGTGGAAGGCCAGGTGGGCAGCGCAGACCCCTATGTAAAGATGACCATTCTCCCAGAGAAGAAACATCGTGTTAAGACTCGTGTTCTGAGGAAGAGCTCTGGAGCCTGCTTTCCACGAGACCTTCACATTTTATGGTGTGCCGTACAGCTCCCTGTCGGATCTCACTTTGCACTTCCTGGTGCTGAGCTTTGACCGGTTCTCACGAGACGATGTGATTGGGGAGGCGATGGTTCCACTGGCAGGTGTGGACCCGAGTACAGGCCGGGTCCATATTACGCAACAGATCACGAAGAGAAGTATGCAGGTGAGAGCGAGCATAACACAAACAATACATATGTTTATATTCTAAATCTAAGATGAATATTTATAAAAGAAAATCCATAATACAAATAATTGAATAGTCATTGAATGAATATATATATATATACACACACACACACACACATGAGTGACCCTTAATATATCGTAATATTTCAAGGTAATATTAAAATAAAAAAAAGTAACAGTATCGCTGACTCAAATCTAATTCCTCTTAAGGTTTTTGAGTTAAATTGTTTGTATTATTATAAGTAATATTATTTAAAATATTGGTATTTCATTTTATTGGCCTAAAATAATTGGCATTTAATCTGTACTGCATGAAAAAAGAACCACATGAAGTTGAAATTCAGGTAAAGAAAACATTTAATATTTTTATTATATGAAATATTGTAACATTACATGTATAATATTTTCACATTATGTATGTGTTATATCAAAACAGCCATACAGTAGAACATTGCTATAAATTTAGTTTATATCCATCAATAACTAATCTGACTAATTTAAATTATTTTATGCATTTTATTCATGCTCCCGCTGTGTGACTGATTCATCTGAGTTCTTTTTATAAATCTAATACTTGTATGAGCTCAGCACTGAATCATCACTCCCATCCTCCTACTGTAGTTTGTAGTCATTGATAAATGTGCTTATCCTCCTGCTCACTGAGTGGGTTTAGATGATGCGTAGACAATACTGTTGGCACCTACATGAAAGCCTCCTCCTGCCTCCGCACAGAACCGAAACTCAAGCTGTTGAGCTGCCAAGATAAACAAGAAAACAAGTTATTAATGAGTTATCAGCCCAGTCATTTTGTACTTATCATTAACGCATCTGTTACTTTGCTAATACACGATGTGTAGAAGAGCTGCTATAACATTATCACTTACCTACTGATGCTGGAGTTCTTCCTGTGCTTTGGAGTTGCATAGAGGACCCAGGGTTTTATTCTTAAATGTACAGCTGATTTCAATTTCAAAAACGGGTTGTCTTGCAATTATGAATGTATGCATGTGCGAGAGAAGCAATTTATTTGACCTTTGTGTCTGTGTATTTGCATTTCTCCAGTGTGTAAGCCGTGGAGAGCTGCTGGTCTCTCTGTCCTATCAACCTGTTTCTCACAGACTCAGCGTGGTGGTGTTAAAAGCAAAACACCTTCCAAAACTGGACATCACTGGGCAATCTGGAAGTAAGTATATATGTATTTTTTATTTATTTATTTATTTGTGTGTGTGTGTGTGTGTGTGTAAATTTCTGTTCAAATGTTTTGGGGTCAGTAAGATTTTATCAGTCAGTAAGTCTTAAATGACCACCAAGGCAGCATTTATTTGATCAAAAGTCAGCAATATTGTGAAATATTATTACAATTTTCAATTTAAATATATTTTAAAATGTAATCTATTCCTGTGATGGTAAAGCTGAATTTTCAAGATAATTTGTCCAGTCAAAAATCATTCTGATTTGGAGCACAAGAAGCATTTCTTATATTATCGCTGTTGAAAACAGTTTTACAGCTTAATATTTTTGTGGAAACTGTACTACATTTACTAAGATTTGTACTAAGATTACTTAGTACATGTACATGTACTTACATATACTAAGATTTTTTGGTAACGCTTCCTTTTACAGTCCAGTTACCCATGTAAATACTATGTACTTATTTTAGTAACTACAATTACTGGGTAATAACTAGTACTAACCCTGAACCTACCCCTAAACCCAGCCTACCCTGTTCCATGTACTTACCTTATATTAGCCAGTACTTTCTAGGTAAGTACACTGTAAGTACCCTGAAAGTACTGTACTGTAAATGGAAGCGTTACCGATTTTTTGACTAATGGAAAGTTCAAAAGAACAGTATTCAATTAAAATAGACTTATTTTTTAACATTATAAATGTCTTTATTGACAATTTTGCTAAATTGCTGAATTAAAATATTTTTTGTAATCTTACAGACCCTAAACTTTTTACAGATAATGTATAATTAAATGACATTTTTTAAATATTAAATGTAAGTATTTTTTCTTCAAACTCTCTAACCAAATGGCCTGTCTTATCTTGTGTCCCAGATCCATATGTGAAGTTAAATGTGTTCTATGGCCACAAGCGCATCGCCAAAAAGAAAACTCATGTGAAGAAGAGCACGCTCAACCCCATCTTTAATGAATCCTTCATCTATGATGTACCGGCTGAGTTGCTGCCAGACATCTCTATCGAGTTCCTGGTCATGGACTTCGACCGCACTACTAAAAACCAGGCCTTGGGGCGGCTGGTGCTCGGCGCAAACAGCCCCTGCCCCTCGGGTGCCGCCCACTGGCAGGAGGTCTGCCAAAACCCACGGCGCCAAATCTCAAAGTGGCACACACTCAATGAATATTAGAGCTTCACCACACTCTCTCCCTGCACACACTCCAACACAGGCACACGGGAAACGTTTAATAACAAGAGACAGAGAGAGTTTGGGAAAATATGCCTTTGTTACCGTCACATGGAAGGTAACTGATCTTCAGGAGGACTTAAAAAAAAAAGACTTAAGCCAACGTTTACGTCATTGCTGATGTGATGATGGGCCTCGGAAAATGATCTTTTTAAAAAAAAAAAAAAACAAGTACACGCTTACTTTCTCGCTCAGTTGCTCACACACACACGCGGCCAGAACATAAACATACATGATTAATAACAAACGAGACCAAATTATTGAAAGACTGTTAGGAGTTTATGAGGTTTAGGATTCTGTAATTGTCTTATCGCATGTCTCAACACTCCATGTTTCACTCCAGAAGGGGACATTATGTGGATTTGTGATGCTGACACACATTAAGCATCTGATTTTTGGAACTTACATCAAGGGGAGCTTGTGATAAGTGGCTTCTGATATGTACTGATTCTCCACTGTATGAGCAATGCACCGAAGTGACGCATAGGTTGTATGACCTACGCTAAAGTATGATTTGTTCTGTTCCGCTTTGGCTGGAGATGTTTCAGAGATTCCTGCTGTGTCACATTCTCCACAGCTACAAGTTGAGTCATGTGATTGTACAACAATAACCCCTTTGGCAGCACTCCGGGCCTGATTTATTGCTAGTGCTACAATTTCATCACGCAGTTTGGATAAATCTGGCCCTGAAAACCTTAATCTGCACTGCTATGCTACGAACAATCTCTGAATGTCACTGTCTGTATGAATTTCATACATCAGAGCTTCAATTCACCATAAAACAGAGGTTCACTGTTTCGTAGACTTTACTAGCCCATGTCATCAGATGCTCTTTTTAAGGTGGATTGGATCCGCTGTCATTTTAAATCCTGTGTGATATAGAGATAGACAAAGAGGTGTGTTCGTAGTTCAGAGCTGGAAAGCTATGGCATATTAAGGGGGCATTCTGAGCCCTCTGGTGTTATGTTTGGGAAATGGAAAGATATGTAGCGGTATATCATTTGTAGTTAATAAAGTCAAGAGGGAATGTATTCATGTAATTCTATCAGTCACCACACGTCTTAGTCTATCCTTCTAGTATACCTCGTTCACCTCAGTTCCCCTTTTTGTCTTACAACAATTTTCCACAACTCTCTTTTATGATGACAATTGGTATAGTCATTTATTTGATTTAGAGTGGGCTTACCCTCAAGATCTAGATGGATTGCATGTGTGCCTGCTGATAGCCTGGGCTTTTATCCCTTGCTCCTCACAGTTAATTTAACAAGCCGGAAGTCAAAATCTGTCTGTGTTTTTATATGGAGGCAGAATTAAGGTTGGGAACCAAGAATCAGAAATTATTCCATTAGAAAGAAATACTGGAACCAAATGATGTTCGACTCCATTAACAATTCTTGCACTGATGCAGACAAACACTGTATTAAAAAACTGTTTCCTTTTTTTCTCAGTTTCCTGCACAATTTTATTCAGCAGTGCCACAAAAACACTATTGAATCTACAGCGTCAAACAGATAGCAAGCCCAGTGTAGTCCAATTACAGAAGAAATTAGTCCCAATCTATTTATTTTTAGTGAACTGAAACCATACAGTGCAACCAGAGTAGTATGATTTCTGAACGAACGACTCTAATGAGTCAGACTCGGTTCTTTTTAATGAATGAAAAATGTACAATGCAGTTTAGTACAATCTCTAAAAACAAAAGGACTCTTATAAGTCAGGTCTATTTAATGTATCAAACCAACAACACAACTACAGTGTACTGATCAGAGTAGTAACTGACTGGTTGCTCATATGACAATGTGCAGTTAAAATACATATGTGTTTACACATAAAATACATTATGTGTTTTCTCATTAGTATTTTATAAATATTAATAAATAAACAGTTTGTTTTTAGTATATATACTTAAGAACAATTATTGGACTGCATTTATTCTGCCTCTTAAAAAGATGACAAGAATTGTTTTAAATGAATTATTACTTTAAATTATTTATTAATTTGGCAATGCATTTTTTTCTAAAATATTTATTCCTTAAAAACACTTAAAAAGAACTGTTAATTGACTGTTCAGCAATCAGAACATGAACCAGATCCTTGATCCCCATGCCAAGTAGGAAATCAACAGATCCAGCAGAGCAAGGGCCATCACTGATCTGGGAAGTTCTGAAAACAAGATGTCATTTCTCAAAAATACATTGCAAAAATTCCCACTTAATTCACCACAAACTAGCCACTAGCAGTCAGCTGGTCGTATGGTACATGGTTTCTCTATTGGAGAGGTGTTAGATTCTAAACTGTAATTCTAGAAGGAAAAAAATGCTTCTTTCCATTCAAGCTTTTAACATGCTAAATTCACACTCCCTGTATAAAAGTGCACTCTATCCATCCAGTAATGTCTTTCATGTAGAGGACACTTCTTTGTGTCACAACACTGGTATGGCAAAATAGAAAGATATTAAAAAGAATCAACCCATGTGAGAAACAACTCACAGGAGCAAAAAAATAAATAAAATAAATACATTTTTGAAAAAGAAGGGAAAAAACAAAACAACAAAGTCATTTGTGACCTAAACAATCATTCTGGTGTTCAAAATTAAATTGGCAGGAAACTGAAAAATGTTGTATTAGTGCAAACTAAAAAAAATATATCTTGTGAAATATTTGACATATAATGTACTACAAAATGCTGTGAGATCTCTGCTAATGTTACACACTCACCTGTATGTTAGTGTTCTTAACACCCACTGAATGTGCAAAATAAACGTGATACACAAGTGAATATCTCTCTCTAATATGTTTTCACTCTTTTGCGCTATATATTTGCTTGAGGAGGGTGATCTAAAATTAAACAAGGACCTTTTGAAAATACAAATATGTCAATATTAAAGGGATAGTTTGCTCAAAAAGAAAATTCTGTTTTTTGATGGGCCCCATTGACTTACAAAGTAGAAAAAAATACTTTGGAAGTCAATGGGGCCCATCATTTGTCTGGTTACCAACATTCTTCAAAATATCTTCTTTTCAGTTCAACAGAAGGACACTCATACAGATTTGACTTTTAAAGAATCTTAAAGAAAATGAATGGCATTAAAGCTAAACCAAAGCAAATATCTGCAGCATGAGCAGTGATGTCAATTAAATGAAAACATTTTTTCTTTTTCTTTTTTCTTATGGAATTTTAATATATAGTATCTCTCTTGAGCTACAAAACCTTCATCGGAAAGTCAGAAAAATTCCCAGGCTGAAATTGTCAAATGATTGTTTACACTTATTAAAAGGTCCAGTTTGAGTAACCTGAGTAACTTTTTAGATGGGAATTGAGACACATGGATATTAAGACAAAGCAGGGGTGGTAAAAGTACTTAAAGGTGCTATATGTATTTTTGGCGGCCTCTATCTGTGATATAAACCAATTTTTACAAGAGCACTCGTAAGTAGCACTCATGGTACACAGCCACACTGAGACTTTCAACACACCTTGAGAAAGCATCACACAACATTCTGGAAACTAATGTAAATGCCCACCTCAGCGCTATAATAATAGGCTACTATCAGCTTGCACGTTGAAAATAATGCTCCATGATCATACCACTGAGAACGTCTACATTCTACTGCATTTAGCCGACATGTGGTGTTATCCTTTTTTACAGTCTATGGATCTTATCTAGCATTAGGCATTTCATGTAATTATCGTGTATCTTCACAATCAGGCAGCAATTTCAAAATAGATGAAATATGACACTGATAACGAAACGGTTAGTGATCTAGACTGAACAATTTCAGTGTAACAGTAAGATCATAGGAAGTAACATTACTGTACTGAACGTGTCTGGATATGTGTGTAAACAATATGATAGTAGTGGGATGAGTGACATTACACAGTAGATCTAGTACATAAAATAAAAGTTACATCCTAAAGCACCGACTTTTTGTTGTCCTGGAACAGTCTTTTGTATTAATTCCATGTCTCATGTATGTTCTAGTTTACCATTATTTATTTCAGCATATCTGAAAACTAGTAATTTATCACAATAAAAATAGCGGAGGTCTCCATAATTCAAACAGTTTACCGATGTTGATCCGATTCCATTTCAACGGTTCGGCCTGTGCTTAATGTTCCTCACCTCAATATGTTTTCTCAGATTTGAGGTTGAAGTTTTGAATGCTGAAATTTCATTCACTCGTGGCAGGTAAAGAAGACATTTTAGCCGATAAGAAGTCTCCATTGACTTCAGTGAATTCGAACACATCATTAAGATATGGCCACAATGGCTGATCCCTGTCGGAATCTCGGGATCATTGTTACAACGAGAGCTGCACTTTCACCTGTTTTTCTGCGGTCATCTTCAACTTCGCAATGGCGAAATGACTGCTATGTGAGCGTATGCTGGCAAAGAGCTTGTGCGATCTTTTACTCAAAAGAAAACCACGTTTTTCATTGGTTTGTAAACCCTGTGTAATAAATACTTGGAGCAGGCATGGGGAATGTATCGGAATGAAAAGTCAACTTGTCTTTAATATTGTAATGGAGTAAAAGTGAAAGTAAATGCTAATAAAACATACTCGAGTAAAGTACAGATCTCGGATTTTTACTTTCGTTCACTTACCACCACTGGATATCAGAATACATTACTCTCCAAAGAGAGCCTTTGTGAAGGATTTCAATAATGACATGGCAATGTGAGATGACCTTAATGTACCTCATCTCCACAGAAAGATTTTCTCAGAAGAAACCTCAAGCTTCTGGTATAGTCCATTCCTGTCATTCAATTTCTGAATCAGAACAGGAATGCTGATATAAAGGGGGCTGAAGATCTATTAAACTTTTGAACTGTGACATTAAAATCATAACTGGCTAGACATATCTGACTAGACTTTATGTACAAGACTTTATCAGACATATTCATACATCACAACCTAGTTTAGGAAACCTAATTTCATACATGTATACAACTCTACTTGTCTGTTGATTACAATAATGATTTGCACTGTGACACAAGACTGTCTTTGTCACTGTTAAGTAAACCAATAAACTGGCAAACAACACCATAGAAACATTTTGACATGCGTGGACTGGCCGCACCCTAAACGAAGGGCATCACATGCACCAACCATGAAAAATTACAAAACCATCCAACAAAACCCTGATTTCAGACACTGCAGACAAGGACTGAGACCTAATAGAAAGGGCAAGCCTGAGTGGGTTCGAGAAAAATATCTATAAAGATATATTTTTATTTCTACATTTTACTACTACTACATTTTACCATCTCAAAAGGACTCAACACTCAATCATCTCAAAGGTAAGAGAACTGTTTCTGACAGTTTTTTGCTGTCTACTTGAAAATAACTAAAAGCATGAGAAACGCACAATTTCTAGTCACACAACTAACTTTAAGAAATGGGTTCATTTGTTTAAATATAACAGTTTAAATATAGCAGATGGTAATGTGTATTTTAAAATGTAAAATACCATGCCTATTGTATATCATCTATCCATAATAGCCCAAAATAATATATTTATTATTTTTTATAAAGTAATTTAAAGAACATTTTAAATGTATTTTGTCATAACTATTGCTGATGTTTGAAAAGTATTTGAAGAGAAGTTGATTATTTTTGGTTTACTGTAATTGTCAGCAAAGACAGGTGTCTAACCAGGGATCAGCTACCCATCATATTTATTAGATAATGAAAGGCAGACATAACCTGGAGCACAGGAGACTTTACCAGAATGATCACTGGTCTGTTTCAAATTCACACAAGCTTTACAATTCTGGATTTGATCTTAAATGATTTTTATTTCACTAACTAAACAATTTAATCCAGCACAACCCATTTTATTAAGGCAGATTATAAACATGTTCTTAGTAGTGATTATTGTCATTAATGTAATTTTTAATTTAGATTAATTTGGTTTTGTTTTTTGCAGCTGCAGTGCTGGTTCCACTGGGATCTGTAAGAGTGGCCTCTCTGTGCAGTAAGTGAATCTGATTATAAACAGGCCTATGAGAATCCTTTGATCAGATCTGACACAGTTGAATTTTATTCCATGAGATAACATTCTGAAAAACCCTTTGATCGGTGGATTTCATTTGATCTAAAGATATGTTCAAGATACTTCAAAAACATTTTTATTAAAAAAGCCTGTTTTTGGATGATTCCATTGGTTTTGGTCAGAGGTCAGAATGTGGCACCGGTGATCAAATGACAGCTTCTAAACCAACCTTCTCACAACATTATTCACTACGGGAAGATTTTTTGGCTGTAATTTAACAGCATTTAACCACAATAATTACTGATGTTGCATGACACTGTTTCACTGTTTGAATGCGTCATTTTTGACCTGTGGTTAGAAAGCTTAATAAAAATTTCCACAGCGAGATTGTGTCAAACATAGGCTAGTATTGTCATGTGACATCATCTGACTTGGCATGGGCAGGTCAAATGAATAAACACAGATCAGTATTGACGTAGTTGAAATTGAATGATTTTCTCAGATGTCAGAAGAATGTGCCTACTGTTTGGTATTAATATGCTGATATTTGAATCTATATTCACCCATATACTCAATTCTTCCCCAAAACAGAAGTAAAAATGAACAAATTAAATTAATAGAAACTATAAGACAATTGAATGTTTTATGTTCTCTGCTCTGCCTCAACAGTGCAAAGCAGACATGTCCAGAACAAGAAACAGTGAGGTGAGTTTCTTGCATTGTCTACACTAGTGATGCATTAAATAGCGTTTTTATAGTTAAACAGGACGAATCAAGTGTTAAGTATGTTATATGTAATGGGCTGTGAAGCGGAGTATATGACAAACCTATTTCCAGCCTTTATTTGGGCTGAATGTTTTTAATTTCTTCCTTGTATGTGGAATTGGGAAGTTACAATGACGGTAACAGGGACATTAAATAAATTTAAGTTTGAAGTGAGTAAAGGTGTTTAGGACAGCTATTAAGGAAATGCAATTTTGCAAAAGAAACAACTTTTACTTAAAATAAATATTCATTTAAAAGCAGCCTACTTCAGTGTAATATGATGTTAATATGATATGATGACATTACCATAATATGTTAATATCCATTAATATAATAACCATATCATCACTCTTAACACTGAATAGTTAATTCATAGATTTGGGTGACATTAGTAATTAGTAATTCATCCTTACCATGTTCAATAAGACACTGACCCTCCTCTGCAGGGGAATGTGCTGAAGCGTGTGGTAAAACTGCCTCTCATCAGCTCAGCGCTGCAGCAGGCCTCTTCCGTCTACATGGGAGTGAAAGGTCGTTATCCGCTGCTCGGGTTTGTGGGAGGAGTAGCAGAGCTGGGTGTCCGCAGCGCATCCACAGCAGCTCTGGAACAAGCAGCACCTCTGCTACTGAACCTAGAATCAGAAAGTGAGTCCCACATGTTTATATATGGTATCTCTAACACTCAAATGTCATACATTTTCAAAATCAAAATGCACATAACTGGACAAAACAGATATACTGCTAAAACATAATTTAACATGCAAGTCTTTAAGAATAATAAAGTGAATTGATTGTATGTGGGCCTTTGCAGTTGAGGCGGTGAACAGTTTTGCACTGGTGGGTTTGGAGCAACTTGAGAAGTTTTTCCCTATCCTCCAACAGCCCACAGATGAGGTGAGTGTGTGAGAGTCCAAGAAAGAAGTGTGTACACTTTCGAGAGGCAGCTTCCATATCTTGAACGTTTGGTAAAAGCCAACCAATTTATTTTAAATAACAAAATTAATTGAGTTTTAAAATATTTAAATTAGAATTATTATAATTATTCCATTATTTTTGTAGTGTTTTTTAACTTAATTAAAATAAAATAAAAAATGGTTACATTTTTGCACATAAACAATAGTAAATGCTTTTAAATTATGTTATTGCTTAAAGGCATACTTCACCTCTGGATATCACCTCTGGAAAATGGGTCATTTATGTAGAAGAAATGTGAAATTCTTTTTGAATTTGAAGCTTTTAAGACTGAGAAAAGCCAGAAAATGTATTTTTGGCTTATGTGGATGAAAGACAACCACTTCCAGAATGCACTTGCTTCGCAAGGCCACGCCTACCAGTAACAGAGCGCAGTAGTTAAACAACAAGTCTAGGCTAGTGTGTCTCCATGATGAGTCTGCCCAAAAATGTGTTTCGAGATTGCCCAAAATGTCCAGGATTTGGCTTTTGCGCTTCTACAGTCGCCATTCATTACGTTTACTTTGGCGAGCCGGATGAGGCTAAGCCGCGGGAGAATGGCACGAGGCCAGTGGCATGATTACCGTGGAGCGACACCTGTGAGATGCACCGGTCTCGTATCTCTCACAGAGTATGAATTTTCTTATTTCATGTTAAAACGCACATCAATTGATCACTTGTTTAGTGTTCATGTAAACACTACATTCAGATTCACTGAAACAAAAGGTGTGCATGTAAACAATGAAAGGTGACTGCAGAAAACAAAACCTAAAACATCTGCGCTTGCTGAATTAGACATATGGAGCACACCTTCAAATAAAGCGATGCAAGGTCTTGAACATAAGGTTATAATCGATTATGAGCTGTCAGAATAGGTCTACTGATATTGAAAGAAAGGGTTAATAATATGCAGAACTTGATTTGATACCATCACATGGTATTAAAACACATCACATGACAGCACCCTTGTTTTTTTAAGGGTGTCAAAAGTCCAAAAGATTAAAGAAAATAAAATATTTTTGTAATATATTTGACACGTAAACCCATATGGATAATTAATGACAGTAGGGCTACTTGTTTCGTCAATGTTCTGCTGTTATGGTTAAGACTTTTCGCGCACTTTTTTAGGTTAACGTCACTGAAAGACCCTTTGAAACGGCATTATATGATAAAAGAAAACGATTTAAATGTAGTACATTATATATACTGTATATATATATTAACTTCTTACCTAACTTACTGAAGATAAATTAAGACAAAAGTAAGTTTAACTATGTATCTGTGGCTAACAATGTGTCTTTGTTTGACATCTGTGTTGTCCCGTGTATCTAACCTGTTATCTCAATGTTTTTATCCCATTGCTCTCTTGGTGCTCTCCTGCCTGTCTTCTCTCCTCTTAGGTGGTTGCTAATCTAAAGGACGCGTTCTTCTCGAGGCTGGATAGTGCGCAGTCTCGAGTAAACGATGAGCTGGACAGGGCCGTGAACAGGTGGGATGAAGTGATAGAGCTCAGCTGGCGTCTCCTGGCGGAAGCTCAGGATTCAGCACCGGGGCGCGTGATCACCGCTGGCCTGGATGAGCTCATCACTCAGTCAGAGGCAGCAGTGGCGTACTATCTACCTCTGCCACCCACACTGCGTAAGAAAGTGTGACACGGAGTCATCTGAACTGAGACGGGAGACTATTTTTTATCTGAAATAATCATGAAATAACATTTTAGAGAAGGTTTAACATTTATTTTATGCGTACACAAAACGTAACCACAAGGGGGCGCAACTGGTCTTATGTTTTATGTTAAAATTCTTTAGCACAAGTAGAGATCCATTAATCTAATCATTAAAGATCAGTCGTTAGAAATCAGAATAAAACTGCAATAATGTCATTTTGTAACTTATTTATATTGTTTATTTATATCTATTATTATATTTAAAAATAAATACAAAATTTTTCCCTAAACTTTTTCATGGACCCCCTTGCATCCCCATTAGGCACCCTGCGGTCGCACAACTGGACCACAATTTCAGAGGGATACAGAAAATATATATAGAATTTCATCAAATCATTTTTTTTAATTGAGCTCAGAGTTCAGTTTTAGACTAGGCAGACCCCCTTTCATTTGAAATCTGAATATTGGTGGTTGCATTAAAATCACAAGCACATTGTCTCATCTTGCAGGTCGTGAGTGGAGAGAAAGTACAAAGCTATGAAGATGAGGATGATGATGATGAAGAAGAAGAGCCTCAGATGTGGACACGGATCCGGAGCCTGTTGTTTTGCCTGTACCTTCAGCTGTACCACAGATTGATGAAACTGAGAGAAAGAGTGAACATTGTTTTGCAGACGCTGGGGACAGCTGCTGAAACGGTAGGCCCATGTACAGAAAAAAATCATCATTAAATCTTTGACCTTTTCTTAACTAAAAGTTCTGTTCAGTGACTCTCTCGCCAAACTAACTGCTTCTCATTCAAGATTCATGTATCAGTTTCTGAAATATGTCATATCGATAATAGGGAACCAAGCTCATTGTATCTCATATTTCAATTTAACAATATTCATATTTTAATCTAAATGTGTTCAGTTGGCTATCCAACACAGAAGAATAAAAAAGACTTTTATTCTAGTTAACTAAAACCATAATACCATTTTAATTTCTTGAAATAAAATAAAATATACAGAAATGTATTTTATTTCAGCCAGTTGCCAAGAAACATTTAGTTCAACTTGATGTTCTGAAATAACTAAAACTAACTGAAATAAAGATTAATGAATAGATTTTTAGGAAATAGAAATGTTGACTTTTTAAAATGCTAAAATTAAAATTAAAACAGAAAAGAAAAACTAATTCAAATTATTAATAAAAAAAACTATAATAGCACCTCAATGATACTAAAAATAAGACCCAAGATGTGAGTCTCAACAATACACACTGACATGATGATATCTGACAGGAAGTGGCTCATCAAAATGTCCTCAAACTACAGCCTATCCATTCCCGTCTTCTCTGAGTATGAAGTTAAAATAGACACGCTACGTGCTGCTTTAACATGCTGCAGTCATTCACGCTGCCCTGCCACCCTCAGGGCTTCCTGTCTAGTCTGCAGACTCACCCAAACTCGCATATAAAATCACAGCAATTACTTGTTCTAAATTATGACCCCTGAGACACACTCAAGCAGGAAAGGACATGGGAAGGCGTATTACAACATGAGCTGAAACATTATATATAAGCTTTTTCACACTGTACAACACTGATTACACAGAATTTATATACAATGTATTATTTTATATTTAAGCTTCTAGTCACTTAGTAGTGGAGTAGATTTATAACCTCAGATTTTGTCGTAGTCACTCATTTGTACACCTCTTCATTTTAAAGTTAGTGTTTAGGCTAGATAAAGACTTTATCATCAGACATCATCATTATAGTCCAGTATATTATGGAGTCTTTGAGTGAGTCGTAATGGCTATAAAAATAAATGATGGAATGTGTCTGTTTGCATGAAAGGAAGGCAGTTTTTTGTTCCCTACAAATCAGAGCTGAAATCAAGATGTCAAACAGCAGTGCTTTTGATAGGAGTGCTTGTTTAGAGAGAGGATTGAGCTGAAAACCCTGTGGGACCTAATGCTACGTGCCGTTTGGCAGTCACCGCATGTGATCCACTAACCCATGAGGAGATTTGGAGATTGCATTAGGGAACAAATATACTTCAAGTTTTATTTGCATTCAATTGGTCGAAAAGAGAAATAAACAATAAATGCTATATTTTAAAACTTTCTATTCATCAAACTCAAAGAATTCTGAAAAAAAATGTATTCAGTTGCCACAAAAAATATTAGGCAGCACCACTGTAGAAAACCAGAATAATTTCTGAAGGATCACGTACCACTGGATTACAATTTGCCATCACAGGAATAAATTACATTTTAAATATAAACATTTATTTAAAATTGTAATAATAATTCACAATATTAAATTTTTTTCCTGTATCTTTAATCAAAAGAATCGAAGCAAGTGCCATTTCTGAAGCATAGAGTGCACCACAGCTCTGCAAAATTGTATTTGTTCTCATGTCGATAGAAACACCAGATACACTCTACCTCAACTGACCTGTTAGAGACACATGGCCTATCTCAGACATGTTTTGAATGAGTTGACGAGTTTGTGTACTGAGGATCAAGGTGGAGTATTGTCTGCTGCACAGGGTCCTTCTGTGCTTTCCCAGCAGTAGGGTGGTGGGTAATTGGACCTGAGAGCACGAAAGCTCCAGTGCACCGTGTTCAAAAGAGTCTTCATTAACAAACTCTAAAAGACGCCCCAGAGAGCCTGGGCTGCAGAAATGTGAGTGACGGACTGTGTTCTACCGGGAGTGATGCTGAGCTGTCAGAGACGCATACAACAGTGAGACTTGGCAGCGTAATCTCCTACAGTAATTCACGTGTTGGTCACGGGCTGTGCAGTGGACCGGCGGTGAGGTGTTGGCCCAAAGACAATGGGAATTGAGAACACAGAGAGGACCTTTAAATTTGCCTGACCCACTTTATCCTTCACCTAAATTAACCACCAATATTTGGAGGGTCCTGCTGCCAAATCAGTACTGTTTGTGACTGTGTCTGCTGGGCCAGTTCTTTTGCACTGTGTACTCAGCCTCATGTTGGTCGAGGTCAGATGAAGCTCCACGTGAGACTTTGGCCTGCTTGTGGCATGGTGGTCTGTGGTGATAAACCAGACTTCAGTACATCATTTGTTTACTTGTGTCACAACTTGTTCAAATGCATTTTGTTTTTACCAAGTTTTTACACAAATGCTGCCAGACAAACTAATTTATATTCTTGTGGTTTTAATATTAGTAATTCAAATCTTTTGAATCCATTCGTCAAAAGATTTGTTCATTGGTTCATTCAGTGACCCTTTCTGCAAGTTACTTTGTTACACCAGTATAGGTAGCAACAAGTGAGTCACTGAATCATTTACTTAACTGATTAATCTAAGTAATATCATCCTTATTAAGATTAGCATGTCTACAGTTCTACTAGATTACAGAAGTTTTTTTTATCCATGATGTCAACTGCTGGACATGATGTATTTTAAGCTATAGAAGAAAAAACAAGGGACTTTTTTTCCTTACATCAATTTAATTATATATTCATCAATTATTTTTACACATAATTCTTTCTGCCTAACAAATATGATTTGTTCCCTCAAAAGATTCATTCACTTATTTGTTCAAAACACTGATTTGTTCACAAACTAAACAGCAATTCTCTAAACTGTAGTGAATATACACTGTAAAATAACAATGAGTAAAATTTACTTCATTTTTTCAAGGCAAGTTTTCACACTGATATTTTTTGAGTAAATTTCACACAGTATAATTAAGTAAACTATCCTCAACTAAGTTAAGTGACAGTAACATAAGAAATAAAGTAATTTTATTAGCTAATTAAAGGTTAAGTAAATCTTCAATTTAATCAAATTGTTCTTTGTACAACATTTCACTCAAACAATATAACATTGAATTAGGCCACACTTTTTAAATATTTGAATGTGTCATTTTAAGTAGAAAATAAACTCCAAATGTCATAAAATGGCAAATTACTAATCCTAACAACAAATATACAAATAATGATAAAATAGTGTAAATATATGTGGAAAACACTAGAAAAATAAACCTCATGAATTATTCATGGCCCAGTGCATGATGGGAACACCAGTATCAGAAAAGTTGAGTAATTTTACTTAATTATAATGTTGATATTTACGCTTTCATTTCTACACGATTAAATTGAGTTCTACTATAGAATTTACTTCTTTTTATTTTGCCTGAACTAACTTCTTCATGTAAATTACATTGTTTTTTTCTGTAGTATTTACTTCACCACAAAATCATTTTCATCAGTGTATGACTGAGTGACCATTGGAACAGTTAAACAAGGTCAAATGAACAAGATTAAAAAGCAAAAAAAAAGGACATTTAAAAATAGGACTTGATGAAATGAAATTATTTAGGATAACAGGTCTAAAAGAATTATGGACTGTTTCTTTTGTTAGTCTGATAAAGTTGAATTAACCCCAACTGTGACAGTCAATACCACACAGCAATTTCACAGCAATTGCAGTTTCTGTTGTTTGTTGATTTATTTGCACAGAGCAGGGAGTGTATCCCGCAAAAGCCCATTGACATTCCTGCAGGCATTATGTTGGTATGTGAATAGAGTCATTACTGCCACTTGATCAAACCATTAGGCCCCATTTCCAGGCCACTAGGTTCAGCAATAAAAACGTGACTGAATTAAAGCTCTGTGCGTTCCTCAGCCCATGTGGCCAGTTGTTCTGCCACATTCGCTTTTTGATGCCTAATGGTGTCAGTTTCATGTCTATCATTGTCACTGGTTTCCTAATTAGGTATTGTCTGTTATTTGTTATGCTCAGGTGGGTCTAACAAAGTTGATGCGGATGTTGGAGTCCCTGCTGCAGCTGCTTCTGTCTTTTTACACGTCTCAGGTGCATCGTGGGGAGGAGCTGCGTTCTCTGCTTGTAGCTCAGCTCACATCAGGTATACAGGCACTGAAAGTTTTGCCCCCTGTACAACAGATACTGGCTTTACCTACTCAGGTACGCACTATCATGAACGACCTATTGGAACTGGGACAGATTCTCATACAGCTGCTCATCAACACCACCCCGCTCTATGACCTGGTGAGAACACACACACATACACAAATGCAAAATGCATTCTGGAACCAGTTCTAATGGATAAATTCTGTTAATAAACCATACAAGTAGATGTTCTAGTGATAAAGAACACTCTAGAATCAAGTTATGAAGCTCATTCAAAGGCAGATTAATCAGTCTGAACATCAAATTCTTATTATTGTTCTTGGCCAAACACATCTGTTTACCCTAGTGAAAAATAAATATAACAAAATGTATCTAAAATACGTTTATTTTATAAATACAGGTATTTTAAATACATTTTGGTATAGGGTTTATTTTCTCTCTGTCACTGTGCTTCTTGTTAAATGTTTTTTTAGCTCAGTATCCAATTGAAAATCAGGTACATAAGGTTTTCAGGCCATTATACAGCTTAATTAAATTTCAATCACACACGCAGGGGCAGATTATCGAATAATAAAGACTTATTTTTGAGCAGTTCCTATGTCAAAACATTTGGTCCGTGAAACGAGTCACGATAAAGCAGCTTAAAACTTTAAACGGCACTTTTGTTAATAATATCGTGTTTGGTTTAGAGGTGGGATGTTATTTTCAGCGAGAGGCACTAAAAGGGCCTTTTTCCAATAAGCCTTGCCTGATTAAATTGTTGAACAAAGATTTCCAAAGAATCAAAAGTATCAGAGTCTTAGCTTACAACTCTGCCCTCTCTTTTCTCTCAGATGAAACAGGTTTCTGATCTCGATGCAGAAAACAACCCAACTCCAGATGAACTTTCTGAGAGTCCCTCCAGCCGAGCCTTTGCGAACAGCCTCTTCCTCAAAGCCATGGACGGTCGTCCACGTCGCCGCAGAAGCCTTTATGCCCGTTCCCGTGGTGGGTCCAACAGCGGGCTTCCAACAAGCCCAGCTCTCTCTCCGACTCCGACTCCAGTCCCAGCAAATGGCAGAAAAGGCAGTTTGAAGCTAGATTCCCAGCCCTCGGGCCCTCCAGAACTTGACACACTGGCTGTGCCCACTACCGATATGATCCGCGCCGTTCCTCTACCACCGAGGTCCTGGCTGGCGCCCATTATGCAGTTAGTATCACAGAGCCAACGAGCGTTTGAGTTCCTGAGCTCTGGCCCTTCTTCTGAAGATCAGGTCATACCTATGGTGGAAACCACAGAACATTAGGCTCCACTTTTCTTATACATTAAACCAAAATGCAATCATTCAAACACAGATTGCTGCAGCTCACAGGCTATTATGGATAATACAGTAAACGTAGCTTTGAATGCCTGATAATACTAGTTAAGACAAAGAAATAACTGATTAGTTGAAATGATAATTTTTTCTATATATTATAATTGTTAGCATTTAACACATTTTGTTTAGACTAAATAAATGCACTTTTATTCCTAAGATTCCTTTTTTAGTTCTTATACGCACTATAAGCAATGTTTAATCTATAGACTGTCTTAGTGAAATGATGATAGATGGATGGAGTAAGTGGAACAGGATGGCACAAGGATTCTAGTTAGTTGGAAATTAACTGTTTGGAAATGTATTTGACTCAAAGCCCAAAGTCATGTGTGTTCAATTGAGAAGAGAGGATAAAATGATATGGTTAATGTTACTTTGATTCTTTATGGGTTGTTTTATTTTTTAACATTAAGGATGTGTTGTTACAAAGGTAGAAAGATAGAGTGAACTGTGTTATACATAGATAGGCATGGAATGGTGGTAAATAACTAAGTGGACATTTATAGCTAAAATCCTAACAGCCTTTAGTGCTTTTCTCTTGTAACAAATATAATAATGACTCTAAATGTAATAAAACATTTTATAAAACGTTATTGATGTTTTGAGTACTTTTTGAGCAGAGAATGAAAGGCTAATTGTACAACAAAGGTAAATGTTTTTTCTTTATTGAAATCGACCATTGAAATACAAGCAATATAAACATCTCAAAAGGTCTTTAACTAAAACCAGCATGTACTTTTTATACAAAAATGAAAGATTCAAGTAAATACAGGGCTACTGTAAAAATTATTGCTGTGATTATCACAACTTAACATTTAACAGTAAAATAAGAAATAATGAGTCGTTTCAACTTAAATTACATGTTCCTGTTACTAAAGTGTAGTTAACTTTAGTTGAATATTTAAGTTAAAAATAATTAAGTTTTTACAGCAACATTGTTTAGTGCATGAACAGACACTCTTCAGTTATTAGATCGTTTACAACATGAAAAATAATTATAACTATATTGGCGTACACACCAAGGCATGGTAAAGTTCTGCCACTTTAAATGCTCAAGCTCTTCAGATGGATTCTGATTGGCTGTCCATATTTTAAGCGTTTATCAGCAAGAAAAAAAAAACATTCCGAAAATGATTCCGACTATATCGTCCATGTGGTGTTCGTTATAATTGCGTTTTAGACTTCGCTATTCTCATGGAATTAGAATGATTATTAAAACTTTATAGTTACAACTATAATCCTTGGTGTGAACGTGCCTTACATCGAATAACATTTATAGTACCACCAACCTCAAAGAAACTACACAGAAAACAATGTTCTGAACATTACAATATATACATAAAATGTCTATGTATATTATACATATTTTACATAGCCTCCTCGAAATTACCACATTTAATCATTCACATCTAAATGTCAGTGGAGATTCAAAAGAGGAAAATACAGAGAGGAGAAAGTCCAACTCTATATTTCAGGCATCTAAGATCCAGAGCAGAAGACCACTTGAATTCATCTACATTAACTTTTCAGATCTGAAAGGATCATTCGACTACAATCGATCCGGACTGTCTCTCGGTTCAAATCAATTCCCTGCTGTGACCAACTTAAATCAAAGCCCAGGATCACTTTCCATCAGAGCTTCTTTTATCATCTTGCTGTTACAAACTTAATCTACCTTTCTTCACCATAAAGCTGGGCTCTAAACTTTTAACATGCTATCCTCTCATACTTTAGCTTTCCACCGTCCATGTAGCCAAGGTTAATAAGGCAAAAGTGGCCCCCTTCGATTCCAAAAACCTATTGGCCGAGGGTCTTCTTAGCTGTTTAGATGCTAGGCTGCCAGAGGCCTCATATCTTCAACATACTCATCTTTCACATCCCCAACTCAGTTCTTTAATCCCATTTCTTTCCAAACACCGCGGACACACTTCTGACTATGCCCTTGATTCCCGCCATCCCCTTTTTCAGTGCTCTGGACTCCTTGATGAGATCTAGTATTTCATGAAAGACCAGAAGCACGCCGTGGTGCAGGTTTCAGCTGCCGAGATCTCGAAGAAGCCACAGTCTGCGAGAGGGCGAACAGTCTGCCCTCCTCGCTCGAGACGGCTCTCTGGTGCAGCAGGTCCCGCTTGTTCCCTACAATGATGATCGGTGCAGATGCGGACAGCTTCCTAGTCTGGCGGATGAGCTGTACCTGTTGCCGGACCACCTCAAAGCTGGAGCGGTCACAGATGCTGTAGACCAGGATCACGCCGTCTGCCCACTGAAGCTGCTTGTCACTGATGGATTCAGTTGTTTCGCAGCTCTGGAGGAGACACAATTCAAAGATTAAATCATTTAACCTCACCTAGAAAACATGATCCCAAAAACCTCCATGAATGCATAAAAGTTGTCAAAATGCCCCGAATTGAATTTAAGGGGTTTTTTTTTGTATTTACAGAACAATTAAATATGATAAAAATGTATAATCATGTCTAATTCCACATACATATACAGTAAAAAAAAATCCATTGATTATTATACTTTTCCATCATTTTACAATTCACAGGTACAATTTTAATAGTTGATCAAATGAATTTCAAGCATTTAAGCACCTTGAAAAGTTAATGCGAAATATTCATTTAGTCATAAACTTTACTTGTACAGTGTGAATATTTTCATATTTATGATATTAATATATTTTGAATATGTTAAGTATGATAATAAAGAGCACACCACACAAGTAAACTAAGTAGATGCACTTAAGATTTTACAAACACTATTTTTCACCGTGAAATTGACAGTCACAATATACATATGAAAAACATACTTAAAAACATAGAAATATAAGATATAGAAACTAAAGACCTATTATTCTTAAAATCTAAAATTAAATTTGAGCAGTCTTTTTAATTTTGAACTTTAAAAATATATATATTTTAAATCTATAGTGAGATTGACTAGGCTATTGTTGATCCTTTGATATTAAATACACACTATTTGACCCCTTGATGTATTCCCAACACAATTTGACCCCTGTATGTTTTGCCAACAATGCATTTTATATGGATTCAAAAGCAAAAATCTCAAACAAAATATACATACCTGTGGATACAGAGAGTCCCAAATATTTAAGGATATTTCTCGGCCATCTGTTTTGTCAATATGATTGTATATTGATTCTGAAAGAGAGCATAGTGAAATTAAACACTGCTGTTTTATTAACAATATAGTTTATTTGTTCAAATTGCATTATAATAAATCTTACTTGACGTACCAATATCGCCATATTCTCCGATGAATCTTCTGGTGAGAAATCGCACAGTGAGGGCTGCAAACGAGTTATAAAAAATGATTATTCATAGGCTAAAAACAGACCAGACCATATAAACATGACAGAATGTATGTATGCAAGAAAGCTAAGTTCAGTTTTGTTCTCACCTGACTTCCCAACATTTTCTGCTCCAAGGAGCAGAACATTCGCCTCTACTTTGTGGTGATTTCCATCCATTGCTTTACTAACGTTACCCAACTGAGGACTCGGTTTGACCAGAACAACCATTTCACCTATTAATGTCTTTAGTGTTGAGTGTGGGCTTTGAAAGCCACTTCAACTATTTATACATAAACAGTGGGTGGGGCTTATGGAAGTTGAGTCGATTTTAGACCAATCCGAGAACAGTGCATCTTTTCGCATCAGCAAACCACCAAAGATTGTCTTATCAAGTAACGTTAGCGCCAGCCAGCAGCATAATTAGATATTTCCAACAAGTGTTTACTCTTTCACCCAACTCAAATAATTCTGCCCTTCGAACATTTCCCTAAAGAGAGCATCTGCTTGTTTTGTTTGCACTCGCACAGAGCTAAACACAAGACTTTAAATCCTTCTTGACAAACCCTTTTTAGGATAAAATTGTTTACTATTATATCACAGACTTTTTTATATTAAATGTGACCGTTTAAACTTTTGTTATTAGATTTTACTTATTTTAAACAAAAACTTTTGCCTACTTATGTCCCAGATCTACACTTTTAATCTTATGAAATTCCATAATAAAAAATATTGCATATTTAAAATATGATTGAATTAAACCAACAATTTCAATGTGATAATTCAATATGCTCTCTGAGCTCACATGCTGATTTTACATTACATTATTGCAGCTGTTGAATTGTTCTGCAGTGTTTGAGAGAGGGTTGTTTTGTATCTATTTATGATAATGGCATGCTTCCTAATTATCCTTAAAAATCCTAGTAATTTTTGAAAATAGAGCTACTTCAATCGATCCTGTCTCTGCAATTCGACCAAGGAAAGGGTCTCTCGCGCCCTCTGCTGGCATCACAGCTGCGTAACAACATTGAACTATAATGTTTATAATAGCAACCCCCATAAGCAGGGAAAGAATGTGACTTTAACTTAAATAAAAAATCTGTTTGATAGACATTTTACTTCAAGGCAAAGGTAAATAAACAACCTACAGTACTAGAATAAATAGAGAGTTATATAAATGTGTGGTTTCAAAAGCAATGACGTAGACACTTCAATGTTCACCAGCTGTAGTGTTCCCACAGCCATCTCTCTCCTTGCCTTTATCAGTGCAGGATTTCTTTGCTGTTGTACCACAGTTTTCCATGAAAAACTCTCGCATGCGTTTCAAAGTGTTTTTGTGCTTCTCTCTCTGAGTCTCTGTCTCTGAAGTACTTCTTGGATCCTTACTGCTGGTGTATTTCAGGAGAGAAGCATGAAGGCTCTTCCCAAAAGTTTCCTTCAGCCGTTGCTGGAAAGATTCTTGAAGTTTGACAATCATGTTGTTCCTCTGTATAAATAACCAAAATAGCACATCACTATTACATAACAATCAATTCAATGATTAAAAGGTATACATCTGTAGTATTTCAGCTAAAGTTGTAAATTATAAAGAAGAAGCTTGCCAGTTAAATTACACATGAATGTGATAAGCTGAATGGCAGCAGTTTACCTCTGATTTCATCATCAAGATGTCAAAAAGAGTCCAAACATCTGACACCAGTTCAGCAGCAGTCCGATAAGGAGGCTTCCTTGTCCCCAGGATTCGGCCGAGTATTATGTCGAATTCAGAGGTTTTTGAGTGATTCTTTAAAAACAAAGCACAGGTTAACATCGTTTTTCGCCGGATCTATTAATTTATTAAAAAATATATCCAAATGCAATTTGCACATAGAATGACTCTGTATTACATCTTTACTATGATGAGCACGAAGAAAGAATATATAAATAAATAGTAATAACATAATTTCAAAGAAACCCATAATATGTAGTTTGGCAAAATATTTTATTATTATGTATTAGAAAAGATAAGCAGTATAATATTTACACAGTATACATACATGTATATATATTTACAAACACATGCATAACCGGTCAAAAAAACAAAAAGTAATACTGTGAAATTATTACAATTTAAAATAATGGTTTTCTATTTGAATATACTTCAAAAAAATAATAATTATATTTATATATATAATGCAAAGCTGAATTGTCATCAGCAATTACTCCAGTCTTCAGTCACATGATCCTTCAGAAATTATTCTAATGTTCTGCTTAATATTTTTGTTTTATAGTTTTTTCAGGATTCTTTGATGAATAAAATGTTTAAAAAGAACAGCATTTAGTTAAAATAGAAATATTTTGTAACAATAAACACAACTGGTCAGTAATTTATTCATTCTTTTTCTGGAAGAAATTGCTTTAATTCAAACAAAATGCTTTAATTCAGCCAAGGATGTGCTAAATGGATAAACAGTGAAAAATGTTTTCCAACAATATAAAGTACTATTTATTACTATTTAGAATAAATGCTGTTATTTTTAACTTGTTATTTTTTGAATGTGGTACAAACAAAATCATGTGTTGAGACAAATGCGGAAACATGCACGAAAAATAAGGAAATGAAGACTGACATGACTGTGTGTCAAAGTCAGTAAGTCTATTAATATCTAGTGCTGAAACCATGATCCTCTGGTGATTCATGTAGAGCAAGTCAATGGAAACCATCCTTTAAAAGTAAAAAAAGAAGAAAAAAAAAGACAGGCAAAACTAAATTAATATCCATGGCCCCTAACGAATATTGAGGGTCTTTAGAAGCTAAATGTGCGACATAAAGCTTGTGCTCCAGACTGCCATGAACAACACGCTCAGGACCGTTTGCAGAGGCTGTGGATTACAGGCAATAATTCTTGAGCTGAGTAATGCTCAGTTTCTTGCACAGACTGATCATTTGGCTTCTTAAGACCTCAATGTATCGCCAGGAACCATGCATTATGTGAGTCACCAAGGATCAGTTTCAGCTAAAAATTCTCTTTATATTTCTACTGAAGAAAAAAAAGACCTAAGGGCGATGTTAATTTAATTATTAACTGCTAAATACTACATGCACCGTGTATTTACCTTGGTGACGCTGTAGAGCAGGCATCTGTTCTCATCACACAGGAGACTAAGGAGAAGCTTCTCACACTTCTGAACAGAATGGATGACATTACATCAGTGTGACTTTATATCACTGCAGGACAAGAGATGGGAGTTGTGGCATGACACTATGCTAAACAAAAATCCTCTCCTAAATATCCTTAAACTGTTTCAAGTGTAACTATGAGTGTAGATCCTTTCAGACTGGTGGTGTCTCACTCTTTGATCTTGTAGACTCAGACTGGACGTCATCATCTCCTCACTGCCATACACGGTCTCATTTATATCCTCACACAGCAAACACACCCAATCCTCACTGCAAGAGAGAAGATATACACCAAGACTCAAAGAGTGGACAGAGAAAACAGTTATTGTTCTTGAATGCACATTCTTATCAAACTCCAAAGTCCTATAACTCGTAGTTACTCAAGAATTTTAATTCAATTCAGTTTTATACAATTCCTGTTAGTTCCTGGTCTCACCAAGATTTTGTGAGGATTGGCGGGATGTGACAATCGGAGTGAAAGAGCACATCCACATTTCACACACAGAAGAGCAGCTCCGCAGATTGACACACTGCACAGAATTGTACGTCAGAGGCCGGGGAGCTGTTGCTGCTTTGCAATATAGAGCAGGAAGACGCTCTAGATGGTATTAGATCTTCATGCCATCTCCACACCTGCTTAATCTGGGGAAGAACAGGGCACAATTGAGAATAGCTGTGGACTGGAACTATCATGGCTTTAGGTTAACATTAGTCACACAAGTAGTCTTTTCAGCATTACAGAGTCCTTACCTGTCCTCCCTGGGATTCCTGCACTATGATGTGGTCTCTAGAGATATCTGTAGAAAGGTGGAACTCTGGGAGTGGCTGCCCACATGGAAGCACAGAAATGGGCAGGCGCACCAGAGATACACGTGGAAACCTATTACAGATAGAAACCAGTGGTGACCGGTCAAAGAAATAAACCAATGTTTCCACTACCAATGTTTCAGCTGAGTAAGACTTTTTAGAAAAAGAAATTAATTTTCATTTAGCAAGGACACATTACATTAAAAAATAAATAAAATTAAAGACATTTTCAAAAAATGTCACAAAAATATATATTTCAAATAAAATGCGGTTCTTTTCTTTTTTTTACTTTTTATTCAAATAAATTTAGTTATTTTGAAAAACTATCCATTTCCATATTTTTTTAATTCAGCAACATGATATCTCAAAGATCATGCGACACTAAAGATTGGAGTAATGGCTGCTAAATATTCAGATTTGCCATTACAGGAACAAATTACATTTTTAAAATATTATTAATACAGAAACCATTAATTTAAATTATAATAATATTTCACATATTTAATCAAAAAACAAAAATCTTGCAAATCCCAAACATTTGATAAGTAGTATAAATACTATTATTATATTATTCATAATTATTACAACCAAAATAATATTTGTTGTGTCCATTGCAGAATAAATGTTTTGGCATATTAGTAGTAAATGTAACCTAAATGAGGTTAATAACTTTTCCGATGCAGACAGGATGCAAATAAACACTTTAGATCCCACTTTGAAAAAGATTTAGACTATATGGACCAATGGCATATGGATTTATATTTCACCTCTTGAATTGTTTCTTGAATTGTTCCAACAGCACTAAAAGACAACAACAACAAAACAAAACAAAGGAAATACAAATGAGCAAGAAAACAAACAATCACTGTACTTTTGCGAACAAAAGCTAAAGAAAATCACCTGCAGATTGTTTTTCTTCCTCTTTTTCCTTTGTGTGGTCAAAATCCCTTTGGACAGTCTTGTCACATGTCACCCTCTGATATGAAAAGGAAACATTTGAATGAAGCACAGATCTCTAACATTCAATACTCTTGTTTGTAAAAGAACAAACATTTACCAACCTCCAATGCAAGGTCCTCTGATGTGCCACATAGGGTTGAATTCGCTGGAGCTGTGGTGTTCTGATTGTCTATTGAGCTGACTGGTGTGCATGTTTCAACAAGCTGACGAAAAGTTGTTGGCATGCCAACGCTCCAGTGTTTTAGTCTATAGTTGCTCTCTGTGGATGACCGACCAGCTTGAGTTGGTCTTGAATATTTCCTTGTGGTGGTGGTAGTGGAGAGAGAGTCCTGGTGAGGTTTGGGTGGGGCGGAGGAATGGGTAGGATCTGGTGAAGATTCTTTGGGATCTGTTTCTGACACAGTGGAAGTAGGCAAGTTTCTCTCCAAATGATCCATATAAGTGAAATTTGTGCTGCTCACACCTGCGTCCTGATCACAGACGGAGTCAGCCAAAGCCTTGACTGGGAGGTTGGCATAATTGAAGGTGTCGCTGCTACTGAATGGGAGCAGAACTTATTGGGTTTGCAGGAAGTGAAGACAAACTAGTTGTGCTTTGGATGGCTGTAAAGGTTGGACTGGTGGTACTCTGTGCACAATGATTTATTCCACAATTGGAGGATTCAGCAGAGTGGACATTAGGAATTGCAGTCACATCATTTAAAGAATGAGGGTTTATGGTAGAAAGAACAGCTAAAGGAATATTTGGTTGTGCTGCAAAAGAATGCACGGGTCCCAGGAAACTGGTTTGTATTGGATAGGTCAGTATAAGTGTTTGGGTGTCAGCTGGAGAGTTTGAAACTGGGTGGGCTAGTACAGGTGTTTGGTTGTTGACTAGTATTGAATGGGTTAGTATGGGTGTTTGATTGTTGACTAGTATTGGATGGGTTAGAATGGGTGTTTGGTTGATCGCTTGTATTGAATGAGTTTGTACCGGTGTTTGGCTGTTGACTGGTATTGGATGAGTTTGTACCGGTGTTTGGCTGTTGGCTGGTATTGGATGAGTTTGTACCCGTGTTTGGCTGTTGACTGGTATTGGATGAGTTTGTACCAGTGTTTGGCTGTTGACTGGTATTGGATGAGTTTGTACCCGTGTTTGGCTGTTGACTGGTATTGGATGAGTTTGTACCGGGGTTTGGCTGTTGGCTGGTATTGGATGAGTTTGTACCAGTGTTTGGCTGTTGGCTGGTATTGGATGAGTTTGCACCCGTGTTTGGCTGTTGACTGGTATTGGATGAGTTTGTACCGGTGTTTGGCTGTTGGCTGGTATTGGATGAGTTTGTACCGGTGTTTGGCTGTTGGCTGGTATTGGATGAGTTTGTACCCGTGCTTGGCTGTTGGCTGGTATTGGATGAGTTTGTACCCATGTTTGGCTGTTGGCTGGTATTGGATGAATTTGTACCCGTGTTTGGCTGTTGGCTGGTATTGGATGAGTTTGTACCGGTGTTTGGCTGTTGGCTGGTATTGGATGAGTTTGTACCCGTGTTTGGCTGTTGACTGGTATTGGACGAGATTTGTACCCGTGTTTGGCTGTTGGCTGGTATTGGATGAGTTTGTACCGGTGTTTGGCTGTTGGCTGGTATTGGATGAGTTTGTACCAGTGTTTGGCTGTTGGCTGGTATTGGATGAGTTTGTACCGGTGATTGGCTGTTGGCTGGTATTGGATGAGTTTGTACCGGTGTTTGGTTGTTGCTTGGTTTTTGATGAGTCAGTAGGGTTGTAAGGATGGGATTTGGGATGTTGACTGGTGCTGGATGAGTTGGTGCGGGTGTTTGGATGTTGAGTGGAATTGGGTGATTTAATGCTGGTGTTTGGTTTTTAACTGGCATTGGGTGGGCGATGGAAGGGTAATAGTGTAAGGTTGAGTTCTTTCTTCTCTTGGCTAAATTGTTTATTTGAGAGGCGGTATAGTTTGAGACTGGAAGACGAGGCTGAAAATTAGAATATGGATGAGGATTTGTTTGAGTTTTGTGAGCAGAACGTGACAAAATATGGGACACAGTGTGATGAGGGAGTGTTATCATGCATGGACTGCCCAGGATTGAGATCCTGGGACAGGACTTGGACAGACTGTGGTGAGGAAGAAAATGATCTCTGAAGTTCTGAAGAGGGAAGTATAGATTGATTTAGTTGGGATGCAGAGTGAGTTGTGGCTTTGTTAGACTGAGACGGCTGGCTGGGCTGAGATGGGGGACCGTTAACAACACATTCACCCTGAACATCAACATTTGATGAGGCCTGTATAGGATGAACATCCGTGGCAGTTTCTACTGAATTGGGATTTAAGCTTTCCACCTCTGACTGAGTAGAACCAGTTCTCAGAGAGGTAAAAGGAACAGGAATCATTTTAATCTTCATAAATCCTGGGTAGAAAAGAAGGAAAAGATGTTAAATTAATAGATTTTTAATAAAATGTAAATACTTTTAATTAGTAAAAAAAGTGGAAGGTTTTATGTACCAAGTTTTAAGATGTGCCGACAGATATCATTTTGAAGCTGAACATGCAGTTTAATCATGGTCTCAGGGGTGCATGTCTCCTGGGACAGAAGCTTTTTCACCTGGGTCTCAATCTGAGTTAGAGACACATAAAATATAGAGCAATACGCATGGTCATAAAGTGATCACATAAATCAGATGAATGTACAAATGTAAGTTCCTCACCTCAAAACGTGGATCTTAGTATCCTAAACAATATAGGTAACACTTTACAATAAGGTTCGTTAGTTAACATTAGTTAACTACATTAGGTAATATGAACTAATAATGAATAGCACATATACAGCATTTGTTAATCTTTGTTAATGTTATTTTCAACATTTACTAATACTTGATTAAAATCTTGTTAACATTAGTTAATGCACCATGAACTAACATGAACAAACAATGAACAGCTGTATTTTCATGAACTAACATTAACAAATATGAACAAACGCAGTAACAAATGTATTGCTTATGGTTAGTTCATGTTTGTAAATACATTAACTAATGTTAACTAATGAACCTTATTGTAAAGTGTTACCAGAATATAAATAAATCTAAGGTGGAAAGTCTTGAACATAATCAGTATGAAGTTCAAGATATCTTATGATATTTAAGGAATAAGCATGAAACAAAAAGGCTTACTCTTTTTTTGTGGACTAGGAAGCAATGGCCCTCTGTGCTTAGGATCTTGTCAATAAAAGCTACTATGTAGTCCTGACAGCATTCCAGCCTGTTCAGAGATGTTTTCCTCTCCAATAAACATTTTCCCTCCTCTGCATACAGGGCCTTAAAATTAAACATGCACAAAGTAGTAAGGGTTACAGATTTGAGGTTCCTGAACAGGATTGGGGGCTGATAAGATGCAAGTCACACAAAAGAAAAGGGACATTGTTTCCATTGTTGGGAAAGTCTGGTTCTTTTTGCTGAGTGCTTTCTGTTAATAATAAGGTATGCGAGTGTTTCTCAGGAAGAGTAAGAACTTTTCTTGGCTTTCACAGATAAATGTGCTCTTTCAAAAATACAGAAATATCAGGTACTATTTTAATACCAGCATACAGCCTTTATTGTAGCTCTTTTAGATAGAAAGACTGACATGATGAAAAAGACGGTTCGTGTTTATGATGTGATGGAAATTCTTTGATTGAAAGTATAGTGAAAGTGCTTTTAAGGAAGATGGAAATTAAGATTCATTTATTAGTTTTGTTTAATTCCTATTTTATATTCTTAAAGCTGCAGTCTGCAGTTTTTCCTCTTTGTCGCCACCTCTGTTTGAAATCTGCAATGACAGTCATTTGGAGAATTAACAACTTCAGGCGAGTTGTACCACAGCATGGCACAGCGCCAGTGTTGCCAACAATTTTCAAATATAAATAGCTAACGCCTTCCCCTAAAAGTTGCTTAATATCGTTAGATGACGTCATACGTGAATTAGCATATTTGTGACGTCATCGAGTCATACTTGCGTTCCGCTTGCCTAATGTGTTCTCTATAAATTAATGCTCAGCTCACATACTGTATTTAATATACTATAATATAATATAGCCAAATGTAAAATAAAGCTGTTCTCATTTCCTATATATATTTTTGTCACACAGATAGAGTAGCTGATATCAGCCTAGTGAATGACAAAAAAAAGTAATACTGTAAGCACAAGAAAAGAAAGAAAACTAAATTATAAAAAAAAAAAACATTATTATTTAAAGAAAGCAGATAACTTAAGTGATCAGTCCATGGAAGAACACGCATTCACGTCTATCAGTGGCCATGCGTTCAACAGATGAGTTGCTCCTCTCAGCCATTCACTGAACAGGGTAGACGTAGCTAGAGTGAGTGACGGCAGGGAGAAAGCAAAAAGTCGGGATCCGAAAAGTTGCTAAAAATAGCGACTCATTTGCGTGATTTTTTTTAAGTTTGTACATGGAGGAGTGAACATATCCTGCTCTGAGTTGGGAGGGGCTGCTGCGCGAGGACTGGGCCACCTGTGAGCGATTTGGGACAGGGTGGAACCCACGGCAGCACCCGGTGCTCGTTGAGATGAGTAAAAACTATATGTGCTTTCACATCAAAGAGTCTCTAAAAGTCTCTTAACACCAGAAAAAGTCGTTAAGATTTGTCGCTAGTCGCTTTTTTGAAAATTTGCCGCTAGAGGGGTCTGAATACTTTTTAAATATAGCGACAAAGTCGCTAAGTTGGCAACACTGCACAGCACGGATGAATCTAACGTTTTAAGGAGAATGTGCAGCTGTCAGTCACTGCACTGGTGTCGATACTGACATTCATATTCACAGATTCTAAAAACATGGAGAAAACCATGTAGTTCATGTTTTTTATATATATATTTCACAAAATATAAATGAGTGCATTTTTTGTTTGATGAATGGGCTTTGATGAGATGAAATTAAATTACTGATTGATTCTAAACAAATTAATAGTCTAAATAGATGGCCACTGACCAGCAGATAAGTACTAAAGCTACATGCTGTAGTAGTTGATATAGAAAAGACATTTTGAAATAAGTGAAGTATGCCAAATATTCATCATTTACCTTTTAAAAAAAAAATTTAATCATGAACAGCAAGTTTTGGCAAATAAATTCTTACCTCTATCTCCTTTAAGACCTGCGTAGCTTTCAGTACTAGAGTCTGATAAATAGAGTGGACCACATGTCTCAACATCTTCTTTGCAGAAACTTTTAGATCCTCAATGTCCTGTAATCTAATAAAGAATAAAATATTCTCAATTATAGCACAATTACACAGACAAGAAGATAATAAAACAGGAAATGTCTGTAAAGCAGACCCATTATAATACAACTTTGGATGTGAGACAAACTAATTGCTATTGTCCTGCAGTAGTCAGGGAGGCTGACAAAGTCGAAAAAGAGTGTTGTGTGACCCTCCCGAAAAAAACATAAATAATGACTTTATTCGACTATTCCATTACTTCCTTATGGGCGCATGCGCGAAACCGAGATGAGACGTTCTTCTTCGAGTACTTCTTGTTACCGGCTGCTCACTGCTTAGGAGTATTACCGCCACCTACCATATAAGATGATGATCGCGCTCCGGCTATATCAGCACATCATCTTATTCGGTAGGTGGCGGTAGTACTCCTAAGCGGTGAGCAGCCGGTAACAAGAAGTAGAAGAAGAAGAACGTAGTCATCTCAGTTCTCGCGACATGCGCCCATAAGGAAGTAATGGAATAGTCGAATAAAGTCGTTATTTATGTTTTTTTCCTCAAAAAAAGTAGTCTCGTCACTTGATAAACTTATAATTGAGCCGCTGTAGGCACATGGAATATTTAAACATTTTCTTTAATTACTTTATGGGCCATCAAGTGCCAGTCCCTTAGGCAGTCTATGGAAGGATTGATCCAGCTCTCAGATTTAAATCAAAAATATCTTTATTAGTGTTCCGAAGATGAACGAAGGTCTTACGGGGTTGGTACAGCATGGGGGTGAGTAATTAATGACTTAATTTTCATTTTTGGGTGAACTAACCCTTTAACATTGCACTGTGTGTTTCTTTACCCACTCTTCAAGGCCTGAATTCCTTTAGAGGAGATAAGAGTTCTGTGTTTTCTGTGTTATGGCTCTTTGACGATGGCAGAGCAGAGATTTTTCTTTACTTTATAGATTCATAAATAAACTTTACTTGCATTTTACCCTGACTGTACAGTATATTACAAGTGAATTTCCACCATACATGTTTCTCAAAGACAGCTTTGATGAGTTGAGAAAAAGCATACTATAGTTTTTGTGGAATACTACCATTTCAGTAATGTTTCTAGTGATTATACGTTATTACGATGTAAAGTGATTTATTCCATTCACTGTTGGGTCCGCTTTGATCTGCCATTAACACCTCTCCCTGTGCTCACACTCTTTGTTCAGTTTCTACTTACCACTGTCCATTTCAATAAAAGGACCCGTTTACACCTGGTATCTCAAGAGTACCAGTTAAACAATGTCAGGCTAGACAGATCGCCATTTACATCTGGTACTTACAACCCAAATGCTTCTCCTGGGACCACTTTTTATTGCATTTTAATGGGCAGGGTATGTTTAAATCTCTATTTAGTATTATCAATTTCTGATCAGGTTTCTGAAAATGGATACTGATACCAGGCGTAAGCGGAAGTCACTATAGTATATTTGTTATAAAAGATGGTTTGATACACATACTTTAAACTTTGGAATAGCCTATACAACACAACATTTGCCAAAATTTTTGCACCAATTTACACTCTGGAGGAGTCAACACTAGTTGCCG
This sequence comes from Hybognathus amarus, assembly GCA_030378365.1. Taxonomy (NCBI): domain Eukaryota; kingdom Metazoa; phylum Chordata; class Actinopteri; order Cypriniformes; family Leuciscidae; genus Hybognathus; species Hybognathus amarus. Next base: position 149,363 of record JAQIUQ010004515.1, read on the forward strand.
AAAGTCAGAGCTAGTCTGCAGATTTTGGGCAGTTAGATTTTTCACAAAAAAGTCTTTAGTTTATGCTTCAGACTCTGAATCAATCCAGTTGGTAAATATCAAAATTTGTATTATTTTGAGCCGGTTTTAGAATGCATGAAGATGTTCAGATGCAAAGGCTCTCAAATGCCATTTGGAATTTTCTTCTAAAATGATAATTTTTATCAAGCTTGTATATTTAAGTTCAGTAATTTCACTTAAATCGCAATGAAGATTACCTATTAGTTGTCATTAAAGTGAAATTACTGAACTTAAATATACAAGCTTGATAAAAATTGTCAATTTTAGAAGAAAATGCCAAATGGCATTTAGAGGCTTTGCATCTGAACTCTTGCATGTTGTTTTAATTAGCCATGCATCTCCTAAAAATGAGGAGCATGTTTCTGCAAAGGTTTGTTTTGTTCGGCAACAGATACCGACAGACACACTTGTGGGTTTTGATGGATCAGTGGGTTACCCACGTCAGTGTCTGTATCCATTGATTGTTTTTGCCGAACATGTTGAATCAGCATGTGTCGGGATGTGGAATGTCTAAGAAAGGACATACTGTAATCTGGCGATTGTGCCGTGTTCTGCGTCGGTTGGTGCAGTAGAATTGGATTTTAGTTGTAAAGTGTATGATGCCCAGCTTTTTATATAACCATTTACAAAGTAAAAGTGTTGATGCCTGTGTAATGCATGTAGTGTACTCCAGCCTTTAATGTGATAGTTCATCCTAAAATGAAAATTCTGTCAGAATGTCATTTAAAAACTGTATACCTTTATCATTTTTGGGTGAGCAATTTTTTTAAGATATATGATTGAGACAAGATGTGACAATTGAATAAGACAAAGTAAATCCAGTTTGTCAGACCGTTCCTTCAATTGGTGTAGTGTTGACAGATTTCGAATAAAAAGCATAATGTTTTTTCGTTATAAATGTCAGCTTGCATGGCCCTATTCACTTACCTTGCCTCTAGGAGTAGCAGGCTGCTGCTGACTGTCACTTTCTGATGTCTGATGGAGTCCAACAAACTCTGCATTAGCTGTCTTTGGGAGCCCACAGCTTCCTCCTGCTGCACAAAACTGACATATAGATGGACATGTAAAAATATGGAACAGAGATGAGATAATATATATATATATATATTATGCACTGATCTGAGAGGGTTGATTTGAATTATACCTGTGGCCTTTATGAGTGATCAGCTGACAGTCTTTACAGGTGAGTTCTTCACAAACAAGACAGAAGAACCTCAAGCTCTCCTGAGTGTGTGAGGGACAGCGTCTTCTTTGTACCCAACCTGAACAAAAGAAACAACAGAACAGATCTGAAAATGCACAGAAGTTTATAGCAGTGTTCGTCTGAAGCAGTGTTAGTGTTGGTCTGAACATATAGATTATATAGTAAGCAAAATGGGAAAAGGAATAGCTGTGGCCAGGAAATATTCCGTTTCATCCATCTTTTCTAGACTGTGGAATCATTCATGTTTTAGCCTCTATGTAAATAGGCCTATGTAATATTGTGTACCATGTCTTTTTTTAATATTGTAAGTTTCTTGCTGTGTGTATTTTGGACAGGGTGTGTGTCTAATAAATAAGCATTATATATATTATATTTAGTTTTAAAAGATGTGGTGCAATTATTAGTTTTCTTGATTCACTGTCAGTTATCTTGAGTACTGCCCAATGATATGGTCAATGATATGGTTAGAGCTTCATTATCCATTTCAGGACATTGTTATGTTGCACAGAAATGTATCATGTCTATTAGTGAAACATAAACTACCTTTACGACTACTGGTATATTTTTATACTGTAATTAAGTATCACACACCTGGTTTCTTCTCTGAAAACTTGTGGGTTTTATACATGACTATGGAATGTGTCAAGTGAGTACACCGAAATTTCATGTAAACGTATGATAGAAGACAATGTAAAGATATGCTTACAAATATGTCAATGTGTGTTGTACGTTTGATGTGCTGCTACTGCTAAGATGTATAGTTTGATGATTTGATTAGTGTAATTATTTCTTGGTTATATTTTATCTGTGTGTTTTTGTCTTGGCTTGTGTGGACCCCAGGGATATTAGCAACCACTCTGTGGAAGCTAATAGGGATCCAAATAAATAATAATAAATAAAGCATGCATAGAAGGCAAATCTAACCTGTGGGTGGTTTTTTGGGTGTGACTTCATGGTCACGGGTCACTTTTACCCTTCGATGGGCAGACATACAGTCCAAACACAAGGCCTCATCACACTGGACACACCATCCACTAACCTCACTCTCTTCGCAACCGGCACACTGCAAAGATTGATTTAAATTTTGAATAAAGGTTTACAATGGAATACAGAAAAGGAAATGAGTCCCTTCACAACAATAATATGATTTGTTCTATTTCTAAGAGAATAGGAAAGTCCACACTCCACACCACACATATAATGATAATGACACAGAGGAAAGATATTATTGGAATCAATTTCAGAATGATTTTTTTTTCCAGCTAATGAATGTACCATTTTACTGATTATCGTAATGTTCTTGTAATATTAACTAATCCATGCACTCTTACCTTTGGGTCCTTGTTATTATTAGATGCATCTTCAAAAAGGGAACATTCTGTGACCTCGGACAAACTAAAGGCCTGACCACATAATGGACAATCTAGAGAGAGAAAGAAACAAAAGTTCTCAGAAACACTAAACCCATGTTACAATTAATACAATTAAATCCAAATGAAATGTGATTGCAATTAATATTACACGTGTAGTGACACTATATCATGACATTAAAGAAAGTATATATATATTATTTATTTATTACAAATAAAGTCAACGTTGGAGCCCTTTGAACTGCAGTTAAGTCGGTTTCATAATTCACAGTCGTTTGACATTCACGAAAATGGCAATTATATTCTCTTTTTTGCATTGCTATATTTAATTTAAAAGAAATATAGTGTAAATTCAGTGCACAGAGCTTTGTGTCGTGATGTCATGACGAGAAAATATATTGGATGTGTAGGGCTAAGTTGAAATGAAAAGTCTTATTTTTTCTGAGTAAAGAAAACCTATTCATGCATTAGAAATAGAATGTAGGCTAATTGTTTTTTGCTAATGTCTAATGTCCGAATATAAATCAAACATAACAGCAGTGCCCTCGCGGTGTAACAATGCGTGTAACGTGACTCGTGTCTCGTCTAAACTTCCTGTATTGGAAATGTGTCAGTGACGAAGCAAGCGTTTTCAGGAGATTTTAAGATCATTGTAATTATTGTGTTCATAAAATGTTGCCATTTCAAAAAAACAATATACTGTTATTAAAAACAGATGATGTGAAATGTTTGTTTAGACTAGCATGTAGTTCAACACGAGTCACGACTTTTAAAAAGTCACATGCAGAGTGGACCTTCGCGAGCGCCCCAATAAAAGCAGTTAAACTGTGACCGCTAATTTACAAGCTAGTTCTTACCTTGTGCGGCTCCATTTGCGCATATCTTCGTAAGGCAAGTATTACAAACTGTATGCAGGCAGGGCAGAAGTCTGGAGTCTGCTGAAGAGTTTAGATGTAGTTTGCAAACAGCGCAGGATCCACAAACCGTTTTTTCTAAATCCAGAAGGGGCGACGCTGGACGCCCTGTTTGGTCAGTGGTAAACATCTGTTGCTTGAGAATTATTAATGTAAAAAAAGACGTGTCACCATTCGAAATATATCGCCTTACAGAAAACTCGACACGTTGACCCTGTTATAATGTAAGTAACGTTACTTCTATTTGCAGTTCCTCTGTTGCGTGAGGCGGGGCTTCATGGAATATTCATCAGTTTCCCTAGTGGGCGTGGTCTCGTTTTAACAAAACAAAAGTCTCATCTCGAAGACTGTCTTCCGGAGGTCGCACGCGCTGCTTCGTTATCCGAAAAGTATCTCTTACTTCAGTAACGTTACTGTAGTGAAGCATAAATTGTTGTAATTTCTTACAACTTTATAGCACTTTACCCGTCAGCTTGGCAGTTAACATTTTTGTGGCGTTACGAAATAAAACGTAGCCGAAACGTACTTTTTTACAGTCTATGAGTTGTAACCTGCCAGTTTATTGATGGTTTATCATGGCACATGAAAAAGTTACTTTAAATGTTTGTGCATTTGTCTTGAACCAAACAACAATGTTTTTGCTATACAATGGCTATTCCAACTAACCCCATATGTTACCAAATCAATGAAAAATTGGGATTGGAGTAGCTGGCTCCAACATTTTCAGCTCCACCGCTTTTAATTTGTCAGAAGAACACACCCACAATAGAAAGACTGATTATCACTGAATATTCCAGCAGGCTCCACCCAGTGCAACAGAATACCTTAGGAATCTTATACATTTTTGTAACCTTGTAGCACACAGAGTGGATCTTAGTTGATATATGTGCTGGGAGGAGTGGATTTCCATGGAATGTTTCAGGGGACGATTAAAGGGACTACTAGTATGCCAGACTTTGATTCTTAAATACAGGTTTATTAGAGAAGATATGGAAAGGTGACAAAAATATTAAGCCTATTTTTAAGATTTACAAATGTATAGTAAAATTCCTTCATTGAATAATCCTTGCATATTAATATTATGAATTAAGAATTTTAAATTACATTAAAAAACAACTAAAGCTTTATAAAACATTTTGTATAAATCTTAATGAAACAATGGTATGGACTATTTCAGTTTCTGTAATTCAAATTCATAAAAGTATTTATTTTTAAATATGTTTAAATTTATGAATACAAAGGAATTCTTCCTCCGAAGAGCAATTAACACCCCAATTTCAGCTAACACCTTGCTTCTAGTTACTGTTGTAACAAAAGATAGGGTTTACACCTCAAAGGAATATAGTTTCAAACAAAATTCACTTTGAAACTGACACATACCATTTTCTATACAGTCCATTCTAATCCTATACCCTTAATATATAATCACTTACAATCATGTATCTACTTTCCCTGTGCAACCATCTACAGTGTTTTGACTATTAATCAAAATTTTTCAAATGAATAGCCTTACGATGTTTGGTGTGCATTTCTGTTTTAATGACCTGAGTGATAATTTACATTATATGTTGATACCTATGCAACATATTAGTATTATACAATATTTAATAGTTTCTCTATTGACACCCAATCAAATTACTAATGCAGCACCCTGCTGGAAGACAAAGGATTATAAAGTTTCCTTGTTGAAGTTTCTCACCCCCTGCTGAGGTTGTGACATCTTCACACTTTGAAAGATCACTGATCACAAGATCACAGCTGATTCTGAGAAATTCTGATGTGAAGATGATGCTGAGCTAGAAGTCTTAAAAGGACCTCTAAATTTGTGCAAGGCTGCGGCCATGTCTTTCCCATCCATCAAATATTATTGTAATCACAACTTGTAAAAATTGTCTTTGCCTAAATGAATACATGATATTAGCTAACTGCATGATTTGTAGTATCTTAGAACTGTACATTTTTGACATATGGACATTACTTTGACAGTCACCCGCAGTATGATAGCAGATCACTAAATTGTAATGTAAAAACATAGATTTTTCTCTAAAGTTGCTTTGAAACAAAATGCATAAATGAAAAGCACTGTACAATAAATTTGAATTGAATTGAAAAATTCAAAACAAAAGTGATAGCAGAACTGTTTTTCATACCTGTATTATTTTAAGGAACTAATCTTCAATTGTCTCTCTCAGTTCTCATTCTATATCATGCTGTGACAACAGTGCAGTGCTCCCAATGTTTTTTCTCCATTCTGTCACATGATGGAGTTTTTGGTTCCTTGTCACTGTTGCCTTTTCACCTTTGTTGCCATTGGCTTTTGGCTTACTTAGTTGGAGACATTAAATTTAACATTTTATTTAATATTCTGCCAGCATTGACACTAATGGAACTAAACTGAGCTGGACGACGACATCACGGTTTTCTCCAGAGTGGCTATATATAAATTAACTAATTGAACTTACTTAAGCTGGACCGTGATGCTATTTTCTTCTGGAAACAAACTTTGTTGCATTATTTTCCTGTTATCTCTTTAAAGTTGCTTTGAAACAATCTGTATTGTAAAAAAGCGCTAAACACTCACCTAAAGGATCATTAGGAACACCATACTAATACTGTGTTTGACCCCCTTTCGCCTTCAGAACTGCCTTAATTCTAAGTGGCATTGATTCAACAAGGTGCTAAAAGCATTCTTTAGAAATGTTGGCCCATATTGATTGGATAGCATTTTGCAGTTGATGGAGATTTGTGGGATGCACATCCAGGGCACGAAGCTCCTGTTCCACCCACATCCCAACGAAACGACTCGAACAAAAAAACGCTGCGCTGCCAAAAACGCTCTCAAGCACACGAGGACACAAGGCCTAAGGGGCCTGAAGTGTGCCAAGAAAACATCCCCCACACCATTACACCACCGCCACCAGCCTGCACAGGGGTAACAAGGCATTATGGATGCACAAATGTAAAAGTAAAAGCGATACAGACCACGTCAGGCTATGGCAGACCTGTCATTCAACCTATTGTAAGTTGATGTACCATCTCAAGGGTTTTTGAAAAATTTTATAAAGGTTGAAAAACTACATAGTGCTGCTTTAATTGTAGCATATTAGTATTTTCTCAAAATATTACACTGGTGACTATGACAAAGGTAACCAGGATGTGATGCAGTAATCTATATGTGAAAATATCATTGAATGTAGGAACATTTTAGCAGAAGTAATTGTCATTGATGGTCTGATTTGTTTAAAAGTATGTGTATTGAAATTGACTCTGTTTGCTATAAGTGATGTGTTTTTTAAATGAAAGTGTTGGGTCCAGTGTGACCCAAGGTACTTGAACTCCTCTACAATGTCAAGTTCCACTCCCAGGAACACATTGGACTACTTAATGTTGTTTTTTTGTTTGTTTGTTTTTTGAAAACCATAGCAACAGTTTTCTTTTTATTCAGTAGTAGGTAAGATTTAAGCAGCCAATGCTGTATGTTCTCCAGTGCTGATGTGAGTATGGATGATGCTTCCTGTGTGCTTTTAGCAGGTGTAAAAATAACTGCATCATCAGCATTCTTTTGAAAATTGACTTTTGACAAGCAAATTACATTTCACCTTGATGCATTTTTAATATTTTTTGAGCTATTAAAATGGCCTTGGACAGATTGAATAGAACACAAAGGGTTAAATTGTAACTAGATCAATAAAGACCATCCATCAAACTCAAAAAATATTTTCATTGCACGTAACAGATCAGTCAGACAGAGAAACCTTCAGCACACATTTAATAGCATCAACACAGACAATCACATTGTGTTACCATAAAGCCAAATACAGTACAGAGTGTCATGTGTGGTCACATCTTTTGTTTCCTTCAACAATATATTTTACTCACATTATACATTTTCCAATTTATGTCAGTCAGCACAAACAGACATGTGGCCCACATTATTTCAAATATAAATCACAGTTGTCACATCAAACACCTTTTTATATGTAAAAGGAAGTACAAATTATTGGACGGGTTCAAAATGTCACAATAATACAAAGACCTGCAGCACCAAAGGAAACGAGGAAATAAATTAGCTACTGGATCTTACGTTATCTGGCCAGGCAGGTGTGGCTCAGGTTACATTGAGGTTAAGAGATAACTTCAGGTCTGTGTTGTAATAAATTGAGAGATGTTTATTCAGGAAGCTCTATAAAAACACTTAATTATGAGTGTTGTGAGTAATAACCTCAGCACATATGCCAAAGACCAGCAGAGTGACATGTACAGTATTGGAGAAAGTGATGGGAAATAGAAGTGACTGATTGAACAAGCTCAGTGCCGGTTTCACATTAGACTACATTTCACACATTTCACCTGCTTCTCTTTGCTCAGCAATCCAAGCTGAGCATTAGCCAGAGAATCAACCAATTTCCAGAAATCCTTGAATGTGACTCCCTTCCCTCTTCCACACTCATTTCTGTCAGAAGTTTGTTGAGTCCTTCCTGGTCCCCTGCTGTCTGGAAGAGAATAGAGGGTGTGGAAAACTTATCAAATGTAATCATGATTATTGTGTATTTAGGTGACGCAATGCTTTCACGAGTCTGAACAAATATATACTGGCTTTATAATGAATATAAATGTCTCACCTTAAAGTTTTACGTATAGTGAGTCTATACAGTGAATATTTGAAAAATATTTAAAAAATAATATTTGAGGCCTAATCTAAATTTCATTCAGTATTCAGTCAACATACTTCTTGGCTTATATTTATTTTCAGTCTTATTTTGGTCTGTCCTATGACAAAATAGTATCACATAGGTGTTGTAACTTATGCAAATGTGGCTTTTGGTTATGTAAAATGGATGATACAAGTTATTTTGAGAGACCGATATGAAGTGAAGTGGTGTGATGATTGCATTGTGGATACAGACATACCTTTGCCATAGTGGGGAGCTCTTTGGAGACCATGCTCTGGAACTCCTGGGCTGTGAGCGTGTTGGCATTAGTTGATGATGCTGAGTGGAAGTTTTCCACCAGGGTGTTGATGGCCAATTCTAGATCTGTGTACTGCAGAGAGAGAGAGAGAGCAGTTTCAGACTCAAGTAGAGCTAAAAGTAATGTCTCCAGAGCCATAAATGAGTAAAACGGTTTCATAGAAAGGGCTTAGATTAAGCCAGGATAAAGCCTTAGTTTAATCAGGCCTTTTATAAACGTCCCTTAGAAAAAAAAAAAAAAAACATTACAGGTGTGCATCTAAAGCCAAAACAATGGCACAATGCAAATCATAAACATCTTGAAAACATTTTCTAAATGTCTATTTGACATTGGCTGGAAACGTCCTATAGACGTATAGCAGATGAGCAAACATCAAATAGACATCTCTGTGATGTACGTGTATCAGGGCAATAATATTCACTAGTCACAATAATTTTGTGCAACTTGATTTTATGACGTATCAGTTATGTTATGTTGCCTGTAACTAAAGATTCGAAATCCTCTAATAAATGCCTCACATTGCATCTCTTCTATGATTTATGCATCTCAAACTAGACTGGTAAAATTGAAATATTTATGGACGCCAAAGCACTGCACGAGGCCAGAAAAAAAGGAGAAGATGAAGGAGGAAACCAGTGATGTTGCAAGAATGATAAGAACCATCAGACAGATTTAACACTTGAATAGACGACTGTTGCATATTGTAAAAAGGTTTATGATGAAAAGTCAACTTAAATGTCCTAATTGTGAAATGCATTATTAGAAACATAATAATTGTGAATTGCATTATTAGAAACATTTTTTTCTAAGGTTTGCTCTGCTAACTGAAGTGTTACTTTTTTCTTTGTTCTTTTAGCATAGGTGTTAGCACGTTGCATGTTGAAACCGCATCTGCTTCTGTGACCTTTAAGCATAGAGAGAATAGCGCTTCTTAGAGGCCATAGATAGGCCAGGGGCAGGATGTGGTTATAAGGTGAAATAAAGGGTAAATGTTTAGTGAGCTTTTGTGCGTAGATCTTAGGAGATTAATGGTATCCGTGTGTGGAACAGCAACTGTGAAGGTTTCCCGCTGTTAGCATACATTGTAGGGAATTGCTTCCGTAAGGGGACTGCCTCCAAACGCTTAAAGACGGCCCCAACTAACCATATAAAAGTGTATGATTCCTGCGTCTCTGGGCCGCATTTATCAAGGTGAAGACTTATTCGCTTGTCTTTTATTTTTCATTTTTTTAATTTATTGTCTTTGTATCATTCTGAAACTTTTTGAGTAAAACAAAACCATATGTCTGGTGTTTCGAAAACCTTTCAAAAGTCTCAGAGTGATTTTTTTCTATATCTTTATCTAAAATTGGATATTTTCACTAAGCAAAAGCCCTATGAAAAGAATCCAGGACTGAGCTAGAGTGAACACCGCTGAGGACCTTGGTACAACTTTCAATACCAGGTGAGTGAGTGGCACACATTAAAATGTAATAGGTTGTGTGTGAAGGGTAAGGGGAGATGTTATTAGGGATTACAGCGGTATAACACAACAGTTATGCATTTCAAAGTGCATGAAAAGTGCAGTTTTGATCTAATATATTATCACATAACGGCAAGGCTTTGTTGTTAGTAATCCTCTGTTTGCTGTTGAACAGGAGCTGTAAAACCTGTTACGACCTCTTCGCACAGTGCATTCCTGTGCTCGACAGTTCAGCACATCGATTACAAACGTAGATAGCACATAGATTACAAACGTAGATTCCACATAGCTCCAAAACACGTTGGCGCACCTGCCATCTTGGAACGGTCCGTGTGTCATAACTTACAGTAAGAATCAATAATACTACTACATCGCGTTGCGTCTTATTGTGAAACAGCCGAGATTTAAATTCCCGAAGAAATTGGATAACCTTTCACGGGTGTGAATGTGTTGTTTTGTGTTTTTTATGCATTAACTCTATGTTACAGGATAGATAGATATATTCGTACATGCGTCTAACAAGGCGGTTGCAGACGCACCGTCAACTGGCTCTCGAGTGTTCACGAACTGGTGTTTTGACCGTTGCAATATGGCGGACTGCTACTAATAAGGTATCAGTGTTTACACATCTATGCTTCAGTCTGACTGACATCTACCTACTCACTAGGCGTTGGCCACAAAAAAGGACAAGAAACAAAACACAAGGTAAAATCAGTTATTTTAGTCTTAGCGTTTTTAAGTGACAAGCTTCAAAATATTCATATAACTTTAGTAAGTTAATAATATTGTTTCAAATATTTTAGGCCTAACTTGTAGCCTTATGTGTTTAAACGGCGGTGATAATTCACATCACATTGAACAAATTATACATTTAAGCAACGTTATATACATCAGTTATATCTTTTTATTATCAAATTTAATTCATTTAAACGGATACATAAGCACGCTTTAATTCATTTCCTTATATAGAAGCGAACTATGACGAAAAGGTAGCCTTATGTGAAATATTGCTATTGGTGGATCATCCTATTTAATAAATACAACAAAAACAAAGGCTTACCTGTGGATCCATTGGGCTTGTTTCATGTCCTGATTGTGCGGAAACTAGAGTAGGTGAACTGACTGCTTTCATCACCTGACCAGAGCTCCCAGGTGCCCCGCCCACTCTTCACGTGCACAAAGGGTATGTCCTCGCTTTTAATGTATCGAGAGTTTATATGGGAGTACGTCTTGTACGGAATGTGTGCTAATTTTTGATACAGACTGAGACTAGCCTCATTTTTTACATTTTCAGTTTTATGCTAAAAATAAATAATTAAAAAAAAAGACATTGAAAGACGATTTCAATAACTTGAGTATTTGTTTTACAGTTAAGAGACACGTGGCACATAGACTACTCGACATTCCTTTGACAACTATGAAAGCAATGTTACCAGACTAACTGCATTGTGACAGATGTGACCGAGGAACATTTGTAAAATATTTATAGTTTCATCACGTATACCTAAGTTACAGTTTGTTCAAGGTGGATAATAATTCAATAAAAACACATACAAGCACCTGGTTTAACATACATTTGTTCAACACCACAGAAAACGGTGCTCTGCACATCAGAATTCGCTAAAAAGAAAAAAAAAAGAAACTTTGGACTCAAACTCTGTTATGGACAACTATATTTTGATGGCTAGATTGTCCATTTAGCCATACAGAATGATCCTAATTGGAAAAACTGAAACAGATAAAAAGACATAAGTTACTACTTCTCTGCTAATTTGCCCTCTTCATTTGTACAACCTAAATGTGTGACAATGTTGCTTAATTACTCTACACACACCTGATCATAACTTTTTTCATCTCTATGCCCTGACTAGTCTGCTGTGATGTTACAACGGCCTCCAATAAATCAGCTTCCTCCTCGTCGCTGGAATCTCTGAAACTCACAAGCATATATAGAACTTTCCTGTCCATTTTCAAAATGTAAAAAATAAAAGCTAATCTGAACAATTTCTTTTGGTTAAATATTCTAGGTTAAATAAAAGTTAAGCTGTCAATTACCTCAAACTATATCATTTACATTTGTGAGAATTGCACACACACACACACACACATTTGTGCTATCAAATCAAGGTCTCTATCATCTGTCATGTGACGTACAGCTCTTGCTCCTCCTGGAATGTAAGTTGTCCCATGCAGATAGCACAGAGGTTCCCCATCAGTCTGAAGCACAACGAGCAGTAACGACCTGTGAAAGCAAATAAATTTGCCTAGCAGGTTGATCTAAAAGTCTATTTACCCTTGACAGGTAAATTTATTAAATCAACAATTTCTCAAGAGTGAGAAAACCAACCTGTGCAGTGAGTGGTAGGGCATATGTGCACTTCATCATTGTGACCTCTCGTCTCCAACATTTTCCCACAGGCCATGCATGGTTCTTTATTGATATCCAGGAGCCTGGCTATGATGAAACCCCCCGGTAGGCTGCAAAAAAAAAAAAAAAGAATTTAAAACCATATTTCTGGAGGATAAATTAAAGATTTGTGCATTAATCCTTAGATAATACCTAATAGATAACTACAATTCAAAAACTTTTGGTCTGTAAGATTTGAGGTTTTGAAAGAAGCTGAATTTATCTGATTAAAAATACAGTAAAAACTGCTATATAGTAAAATATTACAACTTAAAATATATTTTACAATTTATTCCTGTGATGTTGTGCTGCTTAATATTTTTGTGGAAAGTGTGATTTTTTTTTTCTGGAATCTTTGATTAGTAGAAAGTTCAAAATAATTTTGATTTAAAATAGTTTTTTTTGTAACATTGAATAAGATTTTACTGTTACTTTCAATTTAATGTGTCCGTGCTTAGTAAAAGTTTAAAATTAAAACTAAATTTTCACTGATCCCACTCTAATAATGTATCTTGTAGTGAGTGTGCTATTGTGGTTTTCATAGCAGTTTATACTCACTGTTTGGCCAGTGTTTTTATAAAGCCATTATTTTGCTGGTCCACCTTGTTTCGTTGTACTGCCCTCAATAGGGCTTTTCCTAAAGACCTGCGATGAGTGAGAATATGCCTGTGGAGGTACAGGATCCTCTTCTGCAACATGCAAACATTTAGTAGAAACTATTCATAGTAAAAGCAAACTGAAAGTAAAATAGTCATTGTCCTTTACAAGCCACAACTGCACAGTCCTGTGTTTCTCCTCCATGAGAAAGGAAGCAGTTTTAAAAAAAGTATTAGAAAGGTGACCAGCTTCATAAATATCTGACAAAAACTATATCTGTGACTAGTAAAGGTCATTTTGATGGTAATTGTGCTAGGAAACTTTCTTACTTTTTCTCTTTCAGGATGGTACCTGGCACACACAAACCTCTGTAAACGTTTGGCGTAGCCACCAGCAATCACAATAAACAGCGTGAAGCCATAAAGAAGACCTTTGTTTGGAGGGAAGACAAAAGTCAGGCATATAACCAAATTAAAGTTAAATGTTTGCATTGTAAGAAATGGATTTGTATGTTGTATGTAAAATGTATTTAAATTAATGCCATACAAAAAAATGCTATTTGCTTGGAAAGTGCCTGCAATACTTAAAATGATCTTGATGTAAAGTAGGCTATAAACAAATGTACTTGACTTTCTTTGTTTATGATGTAGAGCAGGATAAAATGAGCAAAAGGTTTGAAAAAAAGAAAGAAGGAAATTCATAAATTTGCAAACCGGCCACAAAGGTTAACAAGAGGATACACTGGGGTGATAAAACCACAAGCAGAGATAAGACTACAGTGAGTGAACAAGGGAAAGAGTGCAAGAAAACAACTGTGTGCGACAGAGGAAGGACATCCGTCATATGACGATACCTAAAAAAGAAAGACTGGATCGATGACAGAGGATTTGATTAAATAATGAATTGGAATTCCACAAAAAGTAATGCAGGGGTGCCTAATCCTCTTCCTAGAGATCTATTTTCCTGCAAAGTTCAGCTCTAACCCTGATCAAATACAACTGAACCAGCTAATTAAAGCTACACTGTGTGATTTTTACCCCCATCTAGTGGTGAAAAGGTATATGACCATCCAGTGAATATTAGCAGAGCCGGTCTAACGGGCACACTGTTTCACACTTCCTATTAGCCCCATTGTGTATCATCTTGGCTGCAGTTTCATTAGAATTCCACTGGAGGTGATCGCGGGCGAGAGCAGAATGAATGGGAGTCTATGGGGCTAAACGGCTAAATGTGTCTCTTTCACCTGCTTGTCGTTAAATTAACATAGATTTTATTGTTGATTCCGCAAGTTCAATATAGATTATAGGCCAAAAGTCGAATGAACGAGTACTTATGTCCTTTTGATTTCTTACAGGTTAGACCGTTGTTGGCCGGAACACGCTAGCATTCTGCTAGCATACATTTTTGAACGGATTTTTAAAACAGATAAGTGAACTTAAAAATGCAATTTTCAGCTGAGTGTATTATCTTAGCCCTCCCTTTTGAATGCAACTTTCAAATTACTTGACAAAAAATTACATCCTGAGAAAAATGGATTTCTGGGGTGAAACCCCATTGACTCCCATTCATTCTGCACTCGACCGCGAGCGCCCCCGCATGGACAGGGACGTGTTACTGCACCCAGTCCAGAACCCGGAAGTTACCAGCCAGTGCCAATTCTCTTCAATTAGACATTCTCTGATATTAGTTTCCGTTCCTCTCAATTCCGATTTCGTTTTAACTCCTACGGTAGCCAATGTAGTCCAAGATTAACATGGTTTCCAGTTCGACCTCGTCCATGAGTGTTAACTCAAATGTAAACACGAAAGGCGAAGCTTGAATTAACGGGAATGTCCCTCTTTGGCTAATGTACTTTCAAGATGGAGGGGCAACATGGCGACCGACATTAGAACCCCTTACCCGTATGTACTTTCAATGGCATATTATACACTCACGAGAATACTTTATTACTTGAACCAAGTAAATATACATTAATGAGCACATATATTTTTAAAAGAACTAAGTGTTTTTAGCTAAGAATAAACTAAAAGAGTTACACAGTGTAGCTTTAAAATTAAAGTTTTAGTTTTGCATTACTTTCTTTGTATTGTAGCCAATAATTTTGTTTTGTTGTGTTACAACTGCCTCCAGTGAGACTTTACTTATTACTACAAATTAAGGCTCAAACAAGAAAAACCACAAGGTAGTCTTCTACGTCATTCATTCCTAAATAACTTCAACCTGTGGGCGGATGAGTACTATGGCTACCTGAAGAATCATAGGGTTAAAGTGATAAGATAAAGACACCAAGTAATGGCATATGTCTTGTTTTTCTGTGGTTGCGTTGTAAAATAGGTCCGGTTAAAAAATCTGTTTACTGAGATTTAAAGATTCAGAAAACAACTGTAGTTGCTTTCTAGCTCAAGTGTCAGTAAAATGATCATAAAACGTTTTGAATTGACAAATCAAAAGCACATTTGTGAGTAAGCAGATTAAACTTTTGACTGGTCAAAGGTTTCATCTGCTGTTCCAGTGTCGACCATTAGGAGTCACTCTAAAACAATAGACTCCATGTACAGTGTGGTGTGTGTACTTGTACTTGTACCAATGAGCAGGTATCTCATGTAGTCTGGCTCCAAAGGATTCATGAGACATTTCTTGCTAAGCACAGTGATATTTCCTTTCTGCAGGATGTCAAAAGAGGCTGCGATGTCCCTAAAGATATCTGAGGCGTAACCAGATCCATTCACTTGTACTGCCACCACTACAGGAGCTGGAGGTGAACAAAAATTGTGATTAAAATAACAGAATATGCTAGAAGGATATATATATATATATATATATATATATATATATATATATATATATATATATATATATATATGTATATATATATATATGAAATTCAGATGCAAAAGCCTCTAAATGCCATTTGAAATTTTCTTCTAAAATGATCATTTTTATCAAGCTTGTATATTTAAGTTCAGTAATTTCACTTAAATGTCAATGAAGATTACCTATTAATTGTCATTTAAGTGAAATTACTGAACTTAAATATACAAGCTTGATAAAAATTGTCATTTTAGAAGAAAATTTCAAATGGTATTTAGAGGCTTTTGCATCTGAACTCTTCATATATATATATATATATATATATATATATATATATATACATACATATATATATATATATATATATATATATATATATATATATATATACAGTAAGCAAACCATTGATTTATTACAACCATTGAATTATTATGCATTGGCATATTAGCGCAATTCAACAAAAACACACATTGAAACAATGCTATGGTTTTCATCTTGTGTACCTTGGGTCACGATTTCACCCTGGGCCTGGTGGTGTACCAGCTCAAACACCCAGAACACCATGAGGTCAATGGCTATCAGTATTACTGTCATGGCCATAAACCTGAACAAAGACAACATCTGACCTGCCATAGCCCGTCTCTCTCTCGCAGTCAGGAACAGAGAGCCTGAGGAAGACATGAGAGACATTATTAGAGTCATTCTAGGTCTTGGCCAGATGTGTGTAATGTATCTCTGTGGAGCTTTTTAGGTTTTGAACTGGTTTTTGTAGTCTTTATATACCTTATGTACCCTATCAATCAAAGGTTTGGGGTCAGTGTGTTTTCTTAAAATAAAAATTAATACTTTTAATCATCTTTAGGTTTCTATTCATCAAAGAATTTCGAAAAAGTATCACAGTTCCCACTAAAATATTGAGCAGCACAACTGATAATCCAAACCAAGACTGATAATAAGAAGAAATGTTTCTTGAGCACCAAATCAGCAAGAATGATTTCTGAAAGATCATGTGACACTAAAGACTGGAGTAATAGTAACTGAAAAATTACGTTTGCCTAGAAATAAATATAATTTTTTTGAATTATTAAAATAGCAAACATGTAGGCTATTTCACAATATGATTGTTTTTACTGTATCTATTTGACCAATTGTTTTATAGGTTAATACGCCAAAGTTCTGTAGAGTTTGATTGGATGTACGACCTTTGACAGAAAAAGTTATTTGTTTTTCCCACAACAGACGTGCAGCACATTTTTTGGGGTCACAAGAAGTGTCCAAGAGCAGTTTGCTTTACTACAGCAGTTTGACCTTTTGACCTGCGTCTTTCTGAGTGTGAAACGTTCCCTGTTTTCGGGTACTTGTTGATGACCTTTCCCTTGTGAGCTTTTTCTCATCTTTCCTTGTTGATCTCTCTCTGCTCAGGGTCCTCCTCCACATTTTTCAACCTCTCAGCCTCTTTCAGCTCTATTTCTCTTATCTAAATGTCTATGAACATTCTTTCCTTTCTTCCTTCCTCTTCTTGACCCTTCACCCTACACCATCTATCTGCTAAACGGACACACACTTATTTAAAATAAGTATACACTCACAGGGCCTGATGTAGGTGAGAGTTTCTCTGTGGCTGAGGGGAAGTACTGCTGCTTTGCCCTGTCTGGACAGCTTCCTGTCTAGCTCAATGAACTGGTCAGTTATGTAGATGTTCTCAAATTTATCATTATGAAGGTATCGATTTTTGTATAGAACGGCCCTGTTCACAAACACAGAAAAGGACAATGGACATCACACAAATACAAATGGATATACTCTTACAAACCCCAAAATATGATGATCCCATTGTAAGGGACCATCTGAGCGTGATATTATAAAAACATCAATTCAATGTCAAATTTGGTAAATGTTAGCATACATAATCCTTTTTATCATTTATTATAAATTGAATTGCATTATACGTACACTACCAGTCAAAAGTTTAGGGTCGGTAAGATTTTTTATTTTTTTAAAATAAGTCTCTTCTGCTCACCAAGGCTGTAATTTTTTGATAAGAAATACACAAAAAACACAGTAATATTGTGAATATTTTTTTATGTTAATATATATTAAAATGTAATTTATTCCTCTGAAAAAAGCTGAATTTTCAGCATCATTACTCCAGTCTTCAGTGTCACATGATCCTTCACAAATCACTCTAATATGATGATTTTATGCTCCAAAAACATGTATGATTATTATCCATGTTGAAAACAGTTTTTTACATTTTTATTTCAGGATTCTTTGATGAATAGAAAGTTCAAAAGAACAGCATTTATTTAATTAGAATCTTTCCTAACATTATAAATGTCTTTACTGTAACTTTTGATCAATGTAACTCATCCTTGATGAATAGAAGTACTGATTTCTTATTTATTTCCCCCAAAAATAAAATACAAATTCTTACTGACCCCAAACTTTTTAAAGGGTAGTGTTTAATGTAACAAAAGCTTTCCATTTCAGATAAAAGCTGTTCTTTTGAACTTTCTATTCATCAAAGAATCCTGAAATAAACATGTAAAAAACTGTTTTCACATGGACAAAAATCATACATGTTTTTGGAGCATAAAATCATCATATTAGAGTGATTTGTGAAGGATCATGTGATACTGAAGACTGGAGTAATGATGCTGAAAATTCAGCTTTTTTCAGAGGAATAAATTACATTTTAATATGTATTAACATAAAATAAGTCATTTTAAATTGTCATAATATTTCACAATATTACTGTGTTTTTTGTGTATTTTTTATCAAAAAATTGCAGCCTTGGTGAGCAGAAGAGACTTCTTTTAAAAACATAAAAAATCTTACCGACCCTAAACTTTTGACCGGTAGTGTATGTACTTCATAACAGAAACAATAATTATTATTTGTCTATGAATATGAACAATTAATGAATGTATTATTTTTATTAATAATAATACTATTAGTATAAATGTTTTCAAAGTTGCTACAATTATTGTTTAATAATAATAATTATTATTAGTTATTATTATAAAACATATTCATAATGTATCAAAGTACTGTGATAGTTATTGGTTATACTATTAACAACAACAATAATGAACTATTAGTATTTGTAATAATACTAATTTTTATTGCTATAGGCTAATTATTACTGTTGTTGATATAATTATCATTATGTTAATTTTTTAAGTTAACAGGAGGCGACAACTGATGGCTCAAAAATCCTTATTCTCTTATTTTAGGACTATAATATTAATAGCTTTATTCAGTTCTGACTATAGAAAATGTTAATAAACAGATTTTAATAAAATAATTCCATGACAGTACCGACATCTAAATGTGTGTGATTTTTTGACTATGGCAAGAAGTATTTAACAGGAAGTACATACTGGAGGTACATGAAGAGAAGCATGAAGAAACCCATGTATGCAAGCAGGACCTTGAGCTCCAGGAGGAGGCCCATCTTGCTCAGACACCTCCTCCATGATCTCCTGAGCAGCATCCTGCATGGCACTGACTGTTGTTCAGAAGCAGATCAAAGTCGATGGAGGTAGAAATGTTGAATTCAAATTCTTTTTTAATTCGAATCGAATGCCGCAATGGTTGCTAGAAGTGAAACAACAAAAATGGCAATAACTAAATAACAAAAGTAAGTTTTAAGAGTTTTGAATCACTCCATGCATACTGTTTAACATAGATAAATCTCAGAAGGTGAATTTTACTTACGATAAGCCAAAGCAGTCTTCAAGTGGTCAGCAATATATGATGGTAAGATGCAGAATAACTGTCCCACTGAACGAAAAGTCCATTAAAAAGGCATTAGTTTAAAAAAACATCAGTGAAAATAGCTTCTTTTTTAAATAATTTTAGTAATAACATGCAGTTTTCATAAGTTAAAGGTACAATATGCAAGATTATTCGCCACCAGGGGTCACTAAACTTTAAACAAAGGCGTATATTAATGACGCATGTATTCCGATGGATCTTGTCGTCAAGCTGATGGATCTTTTATGGATGAGTGAATACATTGATGTTTGTAACATGACTGTGGTATGAAGCACAACACGATTGCTAGATGTATACCTGCGCCACACGCAAACATCCCACGGATATAAAGGAATAAGGACATTTCATTCTACCGAACTACACACAAGTGCTGAATTAATACTCACACAGGTCAGTTTATTAGAGGAATTAAACTTGATGTAACGCAGCGCTGTTTCACTTGCTTTAACGGTTACACTATCACACTAAACTGCATTTGTGTGTGTTAAATGTTGTTAGTTAGGTTGTTTGTTGGCTGAATGAGACTAAGCTAGATTAACATTAGAGAATAACATACAGATCATATTCTAACTTTTATATCAATATATAACATTGATTAGTTTTACATACATTAATTTGCTCACATGTTTGCTCAAGTAACATGCAACACTTGCGTCTCTGTCAAGTCGAAGTTAGTCGTGGACGAGGAGCTCTCTGCATCTCGAAAGATGTTGATCTTCGTTTTAGTCCTCTTTTTGTCTTAAAGTCTGCTTGCCATGGTCCATAATGTTTGAACAAAACCCTGCTAGGGACGCTTACGCTGTTGAGCTCGGAATAACCGACCCAGTTGTCCACGTCTGTCGCCATGGTTACTATTGCAGTACGAGGTCAAACCCATATCTATGCTCAAACCTAGCGGAAACCGAGGGTAACGCGGATATGACGTTATTGACTGGCGACTCCTCACCCCTGCTCACACGTCCAGTTTCCTTGCTTAAAAATCGCAATTTTCTCACGATTTACAAATAGTTGGAAACATTTGGGATATTGTAAGTAATCAACTAAACAAAATATATAACATCGGCCTAGTGGTTTTTGGATATTTTACTGCTAATATCCTGCATATTGTACCTTTAATTATCTACTAAAGAATTGCACTAAACAGCAGAACTTTGCTCAATAAGGCCGTATAGGATTCATTTTAGCGCTGAGAGGTTATGTTTGGATTTTGCTGTCAGATGTGATTTGCAGATTTGCAGTCAGTCTGTTGAGAAATGTGAGAGATGCATACACATGGGAACACAACCACCCCACTCATGCTGTAACATTTAGGGTACTTAAATGTGACAAACTGCTCCCACAAGAACACACTGTAAATAAACTTTTGTATATATTGAGCATGTGAGAGGAACAGTACTTAGGAGGCTCTGTCACAGGAACCATTTTTCACAGTTTCTACAATGTTAGAAGGGATCAAATATACCGAAACCAAATCACTCTGATGCAGAAAATAATGCAGTAAGGAATCAGCGTGCTGTGGATATATGATTTCCTGTAAAGAGGGTAATGACAGGGCTTTTAAGGGACTAATCATATGCCAGAGACGCACCACGTGCGGAGCCCGCAGAGAGACTGGAATCCATCTAGGATGTGGCAGAGAAAAGAGAACCCAGAGAGCAGCTCCATGCAGTTCTCACGGCCTTCATCGAACAGCTTTGTGCACTTCTGATACGGCAGACCCAGCTTGTCATTACACACATCACCAATATCTGCCAAGAAGTGCAGTACCTTTCTTAGAACACGAGCTGAAAAGGAAATAGAGAGACAGAGAGACTCAAAGCTCAATAAACATGAAAGAGTATAGGCCCAGATGCTGGCGTTACCGGATGTTTGGTCGACTGATTCACTCACCAACATGCCGCACAGATTCCGTCAGAGCTCTGATGAGGTTTTGTACTCGGCCTGCCATTGAGTAAGCATTTCTCGCTATCTCCTTAATTTTACTCAGGGCCGCTAAAAAGAAAGCATTTTCATCAGAATATCAAAACAAAAATATGTACAACAAATAACTGTATTTTTAAGTAAAACAAAAGACTTTGAGAATATATATACACACACATATAGGGTTAGTTGTAGAAATATAAATATATTATTATTATAATGGTAAAATATCAGTCTTTTATCAAACAACTTTTTTTCTGCAAACAGAAGGCATTTTGAAGAACTGATTTTTTCTACACAGTGAATCGTATATGGACAAAAACTAAACAAATACTGAGACATCTACTGTGTTTTGCAGAAAAAAAGGTGAGGTTGAATAAATGATGAGAATTTACTCTTGTACACTATCTTTTCAAGTGAATAAAGTGAAATTCTAAATATTCTCTGTATTTCGTTTTAAGCAGATTTTGGTGTTTTTGAAAGAGGAGCATGATCTTGCAGATGGACTCACGTAGCAGTGGGTTGGCGGCACGCTGTAGGAGTTGTTGGGTCTGATTCATGGCAAGTTCTGCACCACAGATCACACTGTCTGCGGCCCGTTCAACATTATCCATTGTGTTACTCACTGGGCCATGGATAACCAAGGTACAGATGAGGAAAGAAGGATTTTTTTACCCCTGACTTAAAAGCAAAAAAAAAATTTAAAAAACATGTGAGAGGTGTTATGATGAGCAATACAATTAGGAAAACTGAGAGGTGATAAATTATTGATGATGATAATAATAATTAATAAATCATACAGATGATTTAAGAGTAGTTTTAAAGCTAATTCAAAGGAGATTTAGAGGAGACTAGCGCTGTGAAAATTGAATACTTCCCTACTATATAGTACACAAAAAACCACACCAACAGGGTAATATGTCCAAAAACATAATTGTATCCCAAATCACACACTAAACATCGATGTACAATGCACTATGTTCTCAATTGTTATAATTGTAGCATACATTTTATATGTTCATGTTTTGCTATATTTGTACACTACCTATTATATTTTTACAGTTTAAGAACTTGCTGTGTTTTTCATGATTGTTTTGAATATTTACATTTAGATTAAATGCTTGTATAGGCTGTTTAATGGAACTATAAACAGCCTATACAAGCATTACAAATTGAAGGCCTTTAACCTTTCCCCCATGGACAGTAAACGTGGAAATATTCATTATTTTCTTTCTTCTTTTTTTTCTTTCCTTTCTGACAAATAGCCCAGGTCTCCCCTATATCTGCTCATATTATAGGCTCAAATTTTAAATTATATTCAGCAATTTGTTCATTTACGTGTTCACATGTAGGCCTACCAACACAGAATACGTTTATGAAAGATTGACAGTGTTTAGTTACTCGAGCACAGCATTGGGATCATCAGCATGACGTTGGTGCGCACGCGGTCGGAGAGACCTGATCCAAACCCGGCCAAAGCGGCGATGATGCCGGTAGTGGTGACGCAGAACCAGAGATCGTTGTTCTGGATGAACAGCGCTGTCATACCGTACACTGAAGCGAGGAATAGACCCAAAATAAACCCAGCAAGGCTGCGCTTCACCTGACGTATCGCTGAGCGACGGCGCAAACGCGATATTTTCCTACTGAGAGACATTAAAAAGGTCCAGTTGGAGCCACCTCATAGAGAAAGAAAGTACAAAAATAAGAAAAGGAAGCAAATTTATTAGATGTTTAGCCATTAAAAAAGAAATATGAACTAAGGTTAACCCCAGAACATCGCTACTTTAGAGTGGGCCTAACTTACCAGAGCTTGCGGTAATAACGTTAACTGCTTTTCAATGCAAAACTACGTTATAAGTTAACGTTACTCAGTTTTTGATCCAAGTTTCACTTTTATATACGTTGACAGGTAAACGGATGGTGTATGTTAGAACCCATACATACTCATACTAGTACTTTGTCATCTAAAAAAAAGTCACAACGGCTGTTTTTCTTTTGTTTTGTTACACCAAATCCACGGGGTTCAATCTAACGGAATATTGTAGCATCTTTTAAAACGGCTTTCTTTAGCAGTCAGTGTTTATAGCAGGGAAGAACATGGAGTGTCTCTGGGAAAACCAGATGTAAAACACCCCACTCAAGTGTGTTTATCTTACATTTTGTTTTTAGATAATAATCAAAATGTATTAGTAACGTCAGCTGTCCAGCAAAGATTTGACTCTTTTTTTGTGTGTGAATTTGCAGCATTGGAGCGGGTGTGTAAGCGCATTCTGCCACCTAGAGTTCATAGGTTACTGTTTGGCCCCTTGTCAGAATTTCCTGTGGTCTGACGTTCTCACGGGGGCTGTGTTTGGAGCTTTGAGTGGTGTGGGTAAGTAACTCTGCAAAATCTGGTATACATACTAACGTTACCATTAAAAAGTGTGGGGTCTGTAAGTTTTTTAAAGTGTTTTTTGAACATCTGTCTCTTATGCACACCAAGGCTGCATTTATTTAATGAAAGGGGTGGTATAACGCCCCTTTCACATAATGTAAAATAAGTCTTTGATGTCCCCATCAATGTCCCCATGAGTGTGTATGTGAAGTTGTAACTCAAAATACCATACATATATTTTTATATAGGATGTTAAGATTGTCACTTTTTGAGGGTGAGTAAAAACCATAGACAGCTAAATAAATGGACACAGTGACCCCATTGATTTAAAGGGTTAGTTCACCCAAAAATGAAAATTAAGTCATTAATTACTCACTCCCATGCTGTACCAACCCCGTAAGACCTTCGTTCATCTTCGGAACACAAATAAAGATATTTTTGATTTAATCTGAGAGCTGGATCACTCCTTCATAGACTGCCTAAGGGACTGGCTCTTGATGGCCAATAAAGTCATTAAAGAAAATGTTTATGTGCCATGTGTCTACAGTGGCTCAATTATAAGTTTATCAAGTGATGAGACTACTTTGTGAAAAAACACATAAATATGACTTTATTCGACAATCCATTACTTCCTATGGGCGCATGCAGAACTAGATGAGACGTCTTCCTCGACTACTCTTGTACCGCTGTCACTGCTACAGATTCTGAGAAGACTGATTATTGCACTTCCTGCCTGTCTGAGCGACTGCACAGGCTCAAACTGAGCTTGATGACAGTCTGACAGTTGTAAATCTTCTAGTAGCTGTGCTGCTAAGACAAATCTGAATCACCTAATTCCTCAAAAATTTAATATTTTGTCCCGTTGCTTTTATGAACTTTCTATCTATGGACTTCTCCCTTGACTTTATGCCTCCATGTCCCCTGATTGCCTCATAGCATAGGCAGTAAAAGATTGCCTGCAAGCTTTTCCTCCTGTCTATATGGTAATGTCTCTATTGTGCAACAGAAAGTTGTGTGGTTATGACGCGATCGATCAGCCTATTTTTACAAAAATGGCTTCTACGGGGCCGTAACGTAAGATACATAAGTAATGAAGCCGTTTATACATTGTCGTGTTTCTTTACAAATAAATAGTAAACAAATTGAGTCTTTGGACGTCTCAGATGTAAAGTTATACGCTGTGAAAGTGACGCCAAAGTGAATGGGAGTCAATGGGAGACGAGACTTGAATAGATTTTCACGACGCATGCGCGAGAATTGCGATCTCCTTCAACTACTTCAGTTCAGTTCTCGCGCAAGTCTCGTTTCAGGCCAACAAGGAAGAAAAGGAATAGTCGAATAAAGTTGTTATTTTTGTTTGTTTTTTCGCACAAAAAGTAGTCTCGTCGCTTGATAAACTTATAGTTGAGCCACTGTAGTCACATGGAATATTTAAACATTTTCTTCATTGACTTTCTTGGCCGTCAAGAGCCAGTCCCTTAGGCAGCCTATGTGGTAGTGATACAGCTCTCAAATTTAATCAAAAATATCTTAATTTGTGTTCCGAAGATGAACGAAGGTCTTACGGGGTTGGTACAGCATGAGGGTGAGTAATTAATGACTTAATTTTCATTTTTGGGTGAACTAACCCTTTAACATTATAAATGTCTTTACTCTTACTTTTGATTAATTTAATGCATCCTTGGTGAATTTAATTTAAGTCTATCTGACCCCAAAATTTTTAATGGTTGTTTATAAATGATTGTTTCATGAATTATACATTAATTAACAATCTTTCTTAACCTGTTTTTAAGGGTTATTTTACGGACTCATGCAAAATATTGCCATAACAGCAATGCAACATGTTGTTGTTGGGTGTGTGTTCGTAGGCAAGTACACTGCAGAAAGTAAACATTTGACCCTCAAAATTGTATAATTTAATATAATAAGTTTCATTCAGTCATTTAAAAATATTATATTCTGCTTCTGTGCATATGCTTTTTTTACTTACAGGTGTCTGTGTTATGTGTTCTGTATGGTGTGTTTGTGTAGGTCTGTGTTGCCTTGGAGGCATGTTTTCCTCACTGTTCCGCTGCTCCGTTCTCCTGATGTTTCCTAGTATGATTGGATCTCAAGGTCGGACATTCCTGATGGTTTTTGTGCTGCATGGACTTTACCACGGTAAAAATCTTAAGGACAGGAACATTCAGACTTTCTGACTTAAAATGCCACTACAAAACACATATCTCAAACATAGACTTACTTTATTGACCCATCTCCTGTGCTCTTCCCATCAGGCCCAATTGCAAACATCCAGCATAACGTGCAGGATGTGGCTTCCTCCATGGGCTGTAACATAGACCTGCAGATCACACACAGCAAGGTGATGTGGAGAATGCTGACAGAGCCTTACGTGCAAGTAGTGCAGGAGATAGTGGTGAGTCCTGACACTAAATGTGAATTACAATTTGCTGATCATGTAATTATGTAGATCAGTCATGGAAATCTGTTCCACAAACATCTTTCTGTTTAGAATGACAGTGAGGAATTTCAAAAAATCTCTGAAAAAGTGAGCAAAAAGTTTCAAAAGATCCGGGATGAGGTAATGGGACGGTACGGATATGACTCTCTTGGTAAGGAGTCCGTCCATACGGCCAACAGCACTCAGGAGGAGTATGTTGCGAAGACTAGAGCCCGTTGTGACTGTGAGTGTAAATGAGAAGAAAACAAGCTATTATAGACTGTGCATGATAGAGGTTTTAAGTTTAAGCTTTGTCTAAATGATGTTGTGTGTAACAGATGTGGTGCAGCAGGGAATTAGCAGATGTCAGGATTGGTTCAGTACTAAGTGGAAAGAGTGTATGAATACCATTCAGAGTGCCTCTTATAAACAACTTTCTCTGCACACCTATGCAATTCCACTTTCTGTGTGATGATCATGAGAGGTAATATTTGCATGTTGTATCTTATTTTTACTTTTAGAAATCAGGATCCCAGGTTTATTGAGTTTTTTCCCTCCCTTCTCTCTCAGTGATGACATCATGGTGCACAGAGAAAATCCCAGTTGAGGGAAACTTTGGTCAGACGTTCAACAAACTAAATGACTCCATCAACAGCTTGCCAGAACACTTCACCACCAATGTAGTGCTTAAGGTATAGCAAACCCCTGAGTTTTAATAAAAAATAGGTAAAAATCTTTTCAGACGCTACACCTCTTCCAAAACACATGACGCACACACAGCCAGAGCAGAGTCTGCAAAGCGTCACAAGAGAGATGGCGTTAAATAAACTCATGCTTTACAGTGATTTCACACCTGCCTCGTTTTCAGTTTGGTTGAATCGCACTAGTTTGTTGTGGTCATTGGTGCTGTTCGTTTAGGCTAGTGTGAATGCAACAAAAGCGGACCAAACAAGCATTGATGAGGTCTAGGTACGCTTTCAAACAAACTATGAACGTTTCGTTTGTGGTCAAAATATGATCCAACCTCAGATAGACCCAACTGCCAAAGAACTGCACATTTTTTGGACTGAACACAGCTGCCATAGTCCACTGCGCTGTGCATTATGGGATGAGGACTAATATTTGTTGACCGTTTGCAAAGACAAACTTTGAGTTGTGAGGCGGTGTGGAGTAGCCTCGCGAGACCATCCTGATCTCGCGAGCTTTCAAGGTTTCACTCGCAGATCAGTCTGAGATACTTTCCGTTAAAGAAAATTTGGGAGCAGTTCACCAAACGAACGTCCAATCAGCGTTGGCTTTGAGGCGGGTTGAGGTGTGACGCAATCAAGCGGAAGCAACGCGATCTAGAAACATTTTCAGACAGCGGTAGTCCTAATTCTTTTAGCCGCTCTCTAATGCTTTTTCTCTTGCATCCTTCTTGTGAAATATGGACCGGGCAGCTGAAATGGTGCCTTTTATTCGCAAATTGTAGTTACATAAACGGCAAATATCCTTTACCGACATGTTGCTTTGCTGAGCTAACGAGCCTTTACCTGCAGCAGCAAGTTAGTACGTCATGTGCTTCGTTGATCTGATTGGTTGATTTGGCCCGTCTATCACCAACATAGGCCAATCAGCTAACCAGTATTTTCGCCCCTTACCAAAACTTCTTCAATCGGAAGAGTTTCCAGATGGATATGCGGAGCAAATCCATCTGGCGGAGTCTAGGTTAGTATGGAGCCTCATAGAAATTAATCTGATGATCATAGTAGGTCCCAACCAGAGTCTCCACTGAAAAAAATTGTGCCGGTCAAAGTGACCGGCAGAGTTTTTGTTTTACAGACATTTTGATGATATGCCGGCCTCTTAATTAGTCAACCTGAGGAAAACTGGAGGCAGACTATGTAACTTACAAAATGACATAATCAGGCCGTATAGAATGCAACATGTTTATCAGCCTAACTTTCAAATATGCTGTACGTCCGATTTGCGTCAGTCAATGCCTGTTTTTACTATGGTTTCATCATTCATGATTTACATAACCAACCCCCCTTCCCCACATAAAATATCAGAATAGTAGCCTATTGTTTTTGCTCAAGCAAACTTAATTATACACTCTTAGTATGTCTCATTTTGCTGGTAACATTTAAATTCGCCACCTGAAAATGCAAATAAGCCCTCTGATTGGTCAGTGTATTCTAACTTTATTAATTTCAGACTTATTCTCAAATTCGAAATTGTGCTAGGGGGCAGGATTATTAGGCCATTTTAATCTGACAATTTAACCGGACAGATTTAATTTTGTCTGTCATTTCATTTTTCCGAGCAAATGTCCGATATTTACTGGACAACAGAGAATCCTGGTCCCAACTTTCAAAAACTCGAAGAACAGCAATTCTGACCAATCGAAGTTGCAGTTATGGAAAAATGTTCAAGACCATCTGGCCAACGAGTGATGTTGATGTTGTCATGTGACTGCAGTTTTGGGTTCATTTCATTCAACTTCATACAATTGGATTTGGACCAGGGAAATCAGTGTGGTGTGAAAAGGAACCAAAACGCCTGAAAAAAGCTACAAAGATAATTTTTCACCCTTCTTGCTGACCAAAATGAACCGAACTACAGATGTGAACCCCCCCCCCTTAAAGCACATAATATCACAATAATGATGAATGTAAACAATTTACAAGAGCCACCTGACTGCTGCATATATATTTTGTCTGTAAGTCATTTTTTTCATATTTTTATATTCTTTGTTAAAATTTTAAATGAAAAAAAAAGAAAAATTTCTTCTTATGATTTGTCTTTAAGAATTTGGAGCAGCAGTCAGTGTTACGGAGTGAACGTCCTCCAGAATTTCTCTAAGGAGCTGAGCCGTGTGTTTCAGGAGAAAATTGTAATTGCTGAGAAGATAGCTGGGGTGATTAACTTCCTTCTCTCGTTCACCTTCATCACGGTGTTCACCTCGTAAGTCTCCCCACTCCTTCCTTCAGCGCCGTTGTGTGACCTTACCAATAAAGGGACAACTTTGTTCAGAAATAATACATGTACACTTAGTACAGTGTATCTACTGAATTTTTCTAATTAAACAACAGGTAATTAAATAAAAAGCCTAATATTTATGTATGTTGTTTTTAGTAGAAAGCATCTGCCAAGAAAACATTTATTTTTGTATTTTATATTGTATAGTGTATTATGTTGTTTTACAAGATATTAGTTTGTTATAGAATTCATGAATCTTAGAAAAACTTAAGACTTTTGTTTTGCTTTTCTTCAAATCATGGATGAATTAAATTGATCAAAAGTGAGGAAATACTTTCACATTGATACTAAAGAATTCTATTTTAGATTAATTCTGTTCTTATGAACTTTCTATTCATCAAAGAATCCTGAAAAAAACATTTAAGCAGCAAAACTGTTTTCAACGTTGATATATACTGTATATATATATATATATATATATATATATACACACACACACACAAAATTATAAACGCAACACTTTTGTTTTTGCCCCCATTATTCATGAGCTGAACTCAAAGATTTAAGACTCTTTCTGTTTCTAAAACTCTTGTGTTTCTATGTACACAAAAGGCCTATTTCTCTCAAATACTGTTCACAAATCTGTCTAAATCTGTGTTAGTGCGCACTTGTCCTTTGCCGAGATAATCCATCCACCTTACAAGAATATCAAGATGTTGAATAGACAGCATGATTATTGCACAGGTGTGCCTTAGGCTGGCCACAATAAAAGGTCACTCTAAAATGTACAGTTTTACTGTATTGGGGGGTTTGGGTGTCCGGTGAATCGTAGCATGTTCCCGCAGGTTATCAGAGAACATGGGCATCTTTCTCCTTTTTTATCAAATGTTCAGTTTTTTTTTGTTTTTTTTTTGCAGAGCATTTGGATATGTTCATCAATTTTGCAGAGACATTCATTTTGACAATGTCTACATAACTACTTACTTCAGACAGATTTGATGCTCGAAGAAAAAGAGCTGTAAGTTATAATCTTAAAAGTATACACATTCATATCTGTGTTTGCACTAATTTGAGCTTCTGTTTCAGGGAAAGAGGCATTTGCTACCACTGAAGAAAGCAGAGCAAGAGAGTTTGATCAACCCATGGAGCTTATTTATCCACCCAAGCGAGCTCATGCCTGTGGTACTTTTTTAGGGCTGTGTGATATTATGGTCCCTTTGTTCAGCATTTAATTCCTGTTCTGATAATCAGATTGTGTATTAAAAATGGAGCAGAGTTAAAGGAGAAGTGTGCCATTTCTGGCACAGAATCAGTAACAGAATTCGGTAATATAATCATTTTTGAAAAGCCTGTTTTCAAACAGGCTTTTCAAACACTCAGACACATAACTGGCTTTATGCACCAGCTCCACTACTTCCTGAACTTCAGACAGCTCCTTGTTTCCTGTCTGCCATTATTGGACAAACTGCCAGGTTAATCCAGGTGTGTCTGGAGGCGTGTTTCGGCGCAAACAATCCCTGGTGCTATTTAGCAGTTCCAGAAAACAATTGCGCCAATGATCAGAAAAAAACCTGGTCTAAAGTCAGTGGCGCGTTGCGACGGACATTCAGATGCTATTTTAAGCGTGCATGCTTGGCCATAATAGAGTGTGAACAATGCGCATACACTGTAGATGATTCTCTCAGCTACACATATTCATTTTACTTTTTGCAAATGATGCATTATTATAAGGAAATATATATAAACATGAGGGAAATCATTGTTGTGTCCATGACGATGGGAAAAATAGGCATAAAGCTTACACATTTACCCAAATTATTATATGCATGTATAACCAAGGCTAATTTGGGTGGGTTTGTCCCATCCCCAATGTCCCTTCTCTTTCTTTTACGGCCCTGACGAGAACATCAATCTCCTCGGCTGTGAACCGATTGAAGTGCGCGGTAAATGCCGCCGTTATAATAGCATTGCGCCACGGAACAAGCGCACCTCGTTCATCACGCTCTTAAAGGGAATGTGATATGACGCTCTTATTGGTTTGTTTCCCGATACGCCCAAACCACACCTATGAATAATGAAGCTACTCCAGACCAACCCCTTTTAGATTTGCGCCAGGCGCAAGAGGCATTTATCCCGCCAGGAAAATAGCAACTGCGCCGGGATCCGCCCACAAAGTTACTTGCGCTTTGCGCTATGACACTTGCGTTTCAGATCGTTAAAATAGGGCCCCTGAGTCTCTATATGACAATAATCAGGCACATCTGAATTAATCAAGTTTGTCCAATAATGGCACACAGGAAACAAGGAGCTGGCTGAAGTTCAGGAAGTAGTGCAGCTGTGCACGAAGCCAATTAATGCCATTGTCTGAATCAGCACTGCTGTGTTGAGTTGGCGAGGACCCTTAAAGAAACAGGATTGTTTTGGGGGTCCCACAGAGCCAAAGTGTTGGTGCTTTTCAGGGAAATAATGGCTGGCCTATTTCTTACTTTCCAAACAGGAAAGCATTTATGTATTTTATAATAAGTTGATGTTTTTTTTGTTTGTTTGTTTTGGGTCTGAAACAATGTCTCTAGTGCAGATTGTGGGCTTCCTGCAAGTTGCATCCCTGGCTCTGTTTGTGTGTGTTTTGCTGGCTGTGGATGGAATCCTGTACAACATATTTGACCTCATCCGAAGACACACTTTCACCACTTACTCTGTTACTAGTGAGCACAAAAACAGACAAATGCAGGAGCAGTGTTTTTCTTCAAGCTTGCATGAATTAACATGTGACTCTACTTTAATGCCTCTCATTAAATGTAATGTAAATAATAAGTTTTCTCTCTTTATCTCTGCTTCTGAAGGTGTTCAACATGCAGATATTGTAATTGGTGGAGATTCCATGTTAGCCAGACTTTTACAGAAAACCATTGGGGCCTTCGACACCTCCTCCAATCTTGATGTGCAATCAAGTAACTTGCGTAAGGTTATCTACTATTTGGGTGTCAAATATTCTTTCTTCAAGATGAGAAATTTACATGACAAATTTTGGACAAAAGAGATGACCATAATTCTGGAGAATACTCAGAGCAAGCTAAGAATAACTGCGCAGGCACAAAAGCCAAGTGCAGATGAAAGAGAAAAAAAGATCTTATAAGAAAATAATCTCAATACATCACAGTTTGGAATAACAATACTTCTCTTATGTTATCGGATCATGGCCTAGATATTGATATAATATTGTATTGCCAAGTCCCTGATGTCTCAAGATCACAAAAGGTCTTTGTTTGTTGTAGCAGCCCATGCACTCCCACACTGATCTAAGCTAATGTAGGTTTTATTAGAAAGAAACATCTATTCAATTAAGTCTCTATTCTGTTGGTTTTTGTTTCAAAATACAATTTCGAAAATATCTGGTTTCATCTTAGTGTAATCTTCTGTTGGAGAAATGCACCAGCTTTAGTATTAGAGAGATTGTGAATGTACTTGTGAGTGGCTCAATGTTACAGTCGGTCTTTACTGAGGCCAAGTGACGTCTGACGGTCTAGCCGTCCATTTTAATTGTGATCAGAGTTAAACTCAAATCTCTGATTGTGCCTGTTTATCTCATCCAGATAGATCTAAACTAGACCGGTCACCAGACGCAGTACACCGGCAGACAGCTGATGAGAGGACTATTTATAACACTAACATGACAGCATACAGGCTAGACAATATAATGACGATACATCAGTTAGCACGGAAGCCATTGTATTCAGTTTACTATGTAACCTGATCCAGTAATAAGTTTTTTGTCTATATGTTCAAAATTTTGGGGTCAGTAAGATTTATTTTTGTAAGTAATGAATTCATTTTATTCATTTATAAGTGACAATGACAGTTATGTTTTAAAGGATTATTATAGTTTTCAAATACTGTAAAGGTTGTTCTTTCTATTTATCAAAGAATCTTGAAAAAAAGAACTGTTTTCACAAAAATATTAAGCAGCACAACTGTTTTCCACATGATCATAATAGAAAATGTTCCAAATTAGCATATTAGAAGGATTTCTAAAGGATCATATGACACTTTGCTGCTGAAAATTCAGCTTTGACATCATGGCAATAAATTACATTTTAAAATTAGGGCTGTCAAATGATTTAATCGTGATTAATCGCATCCAAAATACAAGTTTGTGTTTACATAATATATGTGGGTGCCCTGTGTATAATTATTTTATGTATACAAATACACACACATGCTTGTATTAAGAAATATTTTCATGTATATACTGTATATAGATTTATATACAATTTATATTATATATAAATATTTTACATATATATTTTTTCTTAAATATACATGCATGTGTGTGTATTTACATATATACAAAATAATTATACACAGTGCACCCACATATATTATGTAAACACAAACTTGTATTTTGGATTAATCGTGATTAATCGTTTGACAGCCCTATTTAAAATAAATAACTGTTATTAATTGTTAATAATTGCTGTTTTTACTGTAGTTACGGTGTCCTTTCTTTACGTCTTTGCATCATGTTTGTTCTTTCGTGTGTATGTCTATGTGTGTATAGATTGTTTGCCCAAGCCACATGCTCTGAGCCAGTCAAACTACTTGTGGATCCTCCTCCCCCTTTTACTGATGTGCCTCATGTGCTGCCTGCAGGTATACACCAATCGCCTGCGCCGGGTCATCGCCACCTTCTACTTCCCAAAGGTAAGACTACCTGCCCCGTGAGCCCAGGTAACAGATTTCCACTGACTCACTCTTGTCTTTGGGTCAAACAGTCCAGCAACACTAAAGTGAACAGTACCCCATTAATGACTAATTTTGTTTGTTTGGGATCGAGAGACAGAAGCTAGTACTATTGGTCAGTCATAAACATCAGAAGCTCCTTATGCTTTCTTTGGCTAAGGAGCTTAAGAGTCATTGTTCTGCATGTGCTGCTGCTTTCTAATGCTGATCACGTATAGTATTCGACAGATTTAGGGAATAATAGCTGTTGGACTTGGGGTAATGTGTGGCATGTATCAAGCTAATACTCTGTTGATGGGCTTTCACATTTTTTTTTAAACATAAGATTTTTGTGATTATATGTTATTTTTAAATAACATTTCTTTAATTAAAGGACATTTTATAAAAGTATGTTCAACAATTAATCTCTTCTTATAATAATAATTGGCACCTTTATTGCCAGTGCATTTCACAAAGACATTTCACAAAAGAATTCACTCAGCAGGAGAATATTTATTATTTCGCAGCCTGTTGTTTTGTCACTGTACACTTGGCACAGGAAGGCTTGAACAAATGCTAAAGGTCTCCTAGCATAATTGAAACAAACAAAAAGCACAATAACAAGCAAAATGGCGCCCTTTGATGTCAGTTCTCCAATTAAAATAAACGTTGCATTTTCCTTTTATATGAAATGTGTCCAGATTGCCAAAAAGAAAGAAAAATGCAGATTTCTCATCTGCCCTACAAAGCAAAAAGGCAATACACAGAATGCAGAACTGAGAAAAATGACTTTAACTAGGGCTTTTTGCAGTTACTGCGCAAACGACTACCATTTTTCTTCAAAACGACTACACTTTTGAGATAAGATGTTTTGTCACATAACAAAGGATGCCTTGAATCTCACGAAAATGATAATAACTAATGTTTGACCAAAAATGCAGTTATTGCCTTCTATATATTTTGCTTTCTAGGGCAGTGACATGTTTTAAACAAATTAGTGTACTATAATACAATTTCTAATGTGTCTTATAACAAAAATGTTCTAATAATAATGCATCTTTGGGTTCTCTGGCTTATAGAACGTGCTGCGACTATTCCATGGAGTGAAGTAAAACCCCTATGCGATTTAATCGGTTTGGTCACGATTGTAACTGATATCCTGATTCAGCGAGTTCAAAGCACCTGAGACACAGTGTGCAGTGCAAAGGAAGGATACTTTCTCACACATACTGAGTGAAATCTGTGTTCTCTAGTGTTTGTGAGGGTAAAGCACTAATAAGATAAGAGGGTTAAAGTAATAGCATTAGATTTGCAGCATTTTTGTGGGCCCGTGTTGGCATGAGGAAGATTACAGGCCCCCTGTGAACCCTGATTCAGCTATTGCCACTAGTATTACCTCATTCGTGAAGAGGTGCACACTGGTAGTGTTTTTATCCCTATAATCCTGCAGGAGAACACTGTACTGTCTTTATTCCTATTATCTGAAATCCATCTACAGCATTTCGCTGGATGAAACCCATCTGATCCATCCTGCTTTTTCAGAGAGAAAAGAAACGGATCCTCTTCCTCTACAACCTACAGATCCAGAAACGGATCTCCTTCATCAACAGACAGCGTCATCGACTGAGAAATCAAAAACAGACTTTTATAACTGTGTGTATGATGTATTGGTATAGGAGGACCCTACAGAGAAATTTTTCAGCTTACAACTTTCACATCTCAATTTTAAAAATGCAGAATTCAGCACTCCATAGGTCATACAGTCTTTAAAATCGGAGTAAAAGCATGAGACCAAGAAATTACATATTTCTGAAAACAGTATGTGAACAGAGTAATATGTCCAAGTTGACAATGTAATGTTCTCAAATGACCTTCTAATTTCAACGAGATTCTATTCCTAGGCCACAGGAGAGGATTTGTGAATGGCAGGCAGTGAATTGACGCAACTGACATGACAAATATATGTCCAGATTACATTCATACTATATAGATTTTTTTTAAAAGGTTGCCAAGTAATTACTGCATAAAATTAGCCTGACTTCGTCAAACTCATTTTCCTATTGGAAGATGAGTCCTGAAACCTCTTCGTTTGGCTTTGATTATGATGCGTGTCTTAACCGAACCAGGAAAAAAACAACAACTCTGCACTCAATTGGATAGTTCGGTAAACCTACAACCAATCAAAGCAATGCAGTAAGTCAGCTACTTTGCATACAGTTGTCAACTACAGAACGTAGCCTAACTTTACTTATTAGTTAAAGTAAGTTTAACGAGTGTTGCTTCTTTTACTTACTCCTTCATGGGTGCGACCAAAGGAGAAACCACAACGACCACAGGCTTTTCATTACGTCTCATCTTCTTAGCGACCGTCAGAGCCAGCTGATAAGTTACACTTTTCCCGAATCATGTGGGACGGCAAAAATATCTTTCCGATCGACAAATGCCTTGATTGCAGTTTTCTGTTCGTCTATTAAAATTAATGCGCTGTCGATTTATTTCACAACAGACGCGACAGCGGAATCTATACATCTCAATTCTCCAGCTGCAGTCATCTCTGAGGGAAGACAGTTAGCGCTCTTTGATAACGTGATGATTACGTCCCTGCAGATCACCTGTCCATTATCGTATAAAGCCCGCCCTGGCAATTTGATTGGCGTGAACATTGTTTACCTGATCATAATTTGTCCTCAATGGATTGCAGTCCGGACCGAACTTCCCGTCCAAAAAATGTTGTGGGCAGAGTTCGGGCTGGCATCCAGGCTAGCATAAAATATGTATTTACTAAAATATTGTGATTTCAGATGCAGCATAAGTTAAAAACTGGGTTAGGTTCATTTGGAAGTACTTCCCTTCTTATAAAAACTGACATGCAAACTAAAATAATTATATCATTCTTCACCGGCCGCACCTCTCCAGCTGTAGCCGTAAATGCACAACAATGGCCTTTCTTAGGGTTACATGCCAAAATACTTTTGATAAATAAGTGTCAAAATATATATTTATGATCTCATCTTCGAACCCTCCCTCTCTTCTCTGCCAGGTGCTGTCGGTTTTGTTGGCTCTTCTAAAGCGTGTGGGCTGTAGGTTGCACTGGTGCTGGGTGTGTGATAGGTTTGTGAAAGCAGAAGGACGCTGTGCTGTGCAGTTCTGTAGGCTGCACAGTGATCTATTGCCAGCAATGCTGGACAGACCTGGGCAACATCTGCTCACGCCTGCTTTCCTCATAACCGGTGTGGACCACAAGACAACGGCTCTGATTCTGATGTGTACTACGGCTGCTGATGAACTTTACTCCACCTTCAAAGTTCAGCTACTAACGAAAAGTTTTCATAGTCTCAAACTGCATTAATGGCTGATAAACATTTTTGATTTCAACACGTCTTCTATGGACAATTAAAGTGGGTCTGCTAAAGAAGGAGCTCTATATCTGAAACACTATACACTGGTCATTTATATAGATCAGTGGATTAGTGGAAACCATAAGAACACACAACCATAAGAACATTGTCAGCACACATGACAATGTACAAATTTTATTCATCAAATAGTAGGCTATGTGAGAAATAATTCAACTAATTCTACCTAGAGTTTTGAGTGCACATCCAATAGATGTACAAATACACATACACAAGTGAACTGATATACATAATTGGAGCTCAACAAACAGTTAGTGCTCGGAAAATTACATTTTAATCACAACTAAGATAATCAATTTGGGATTCATATAGACATGGGCTTATTTTTGGCTGCTGATAACTCAAAATTCAGAACCAAATAAATAAATAAAGGTGGGTTTAGGGATCAGGGGGTGGAGCTGGGTAAGTTTAGGGGTGGGTTTTAGGGATTCGGGGTGGAGCTGGGGTAGGTTTAGGTAGGATATGTAAGGTGGGAGGAGTTGGATCTGGATCTGAACTTCCCGTGAATTTCATGTTCTGCAGTGAAGACCATCTCAAATTCTCTGCAGAACCTCTAACGGCATACTGTTGTTGCTATGGTTACTTCTGATGATTTTCTGTACATGAGCATCTATTGTTAGTGCTGCTCCAACAACTTGCAATTAAACTTTTGCGGTTCATTTGTTGTTTTGACAAAGTCAAAAAAAGTTTTTTACTTGAATTTGAAAACTCAAAATGTCAAATTAATGTATAGTCTTACATTTTTTAAATCCCTCCCAATCCTGTCGACATCCGTTATTACATCCTCCACCCTCTGTTCTAATCTCTATTGTTAAATAATAGAAGGCTCAATTACGCCCTTTATAGGATTTTTATCATACCAGCTGTTTAAGAACCTATGCGTATAATCCTGCCCGGACAACAAAGAGTTAACGCGACTGAGGAAATCCTATCTGGTTGGTCACACTGAGAAATGCGATTATACTGCCTCAGTTTAACACGGGCGGGCAAGCGGACGGAGTCGGACTGCGCACTATGCGATCCTAGAAAGCTTATTCTACACGGTTACAAACGATTCTGATGATCTCAAAACGATACGAGCAAAATAGAGAAGCCATTATTATTGCTAGGACAGAACTGATGTTTTCAGCAGAATTTCGGCTGCCCCTGACAGAACCCACACTGGGCCGGGAACACGCTTTGAGAACGGACTGCAGTTCGGCATCCAGCAGGTGAATGGCTTGGTGCTCGTTCACGCGTGACGGATCCTCTGGCTGCTGGCCGTCTTAACGTGATTAGCGTGCTGTTTTTAAGAACTGTGCCGATCCGCTTCTCCACTTGAATTCAGAGAAGAGACCATTCAGTGCGTCACTGGACCATGAAGCATCACCTTCAGTTGTTAAGATGTTTTTGGCGAACTCTCTTCACTCTTCTTCTTTTTGAAGGCATCCCTCTTATGATATTGAGGGTGTCCCTCGCTCTGACCCTAAAACAGGGATGACAGCAGTTTAACACTGCAGCAGGACGCACGGATAACTCACTCCTCTCACAGTGGTATGGAAAAGCTACTCCGCTTTAAATATTGCACTGACGCAATTTTTGATGCAACATATTTCTTCAAAGCAGTTAATAGTTAATTTAGGGCTTTTGTGATGCACAGATTGCGTTCTATTTTATGTAACGTTACTGCACAGAGTGTCTTCTTAATTACACTTACATTAATAGTCTCATGAAGTTCAGGACAAGCTTAAAGGAGTAGTTCACTTAAAGAAAAAATAAACTTTTGCTGATAATTTACCCCCCCCCCCCCATGTCATCCCAGATGTCCACGTCTTTTTTTCTTCAGTTGAAAAGAAATTACGTTTTTTTGATGAAAACATTCCAGGATTTTCTCCATATAATGACATTGGGAACCAAACGGCTCAAGGTCCAAATGAGAGTTTCAGTGCAGCTTCAAAGGGCTTAAAATGACACCAGATGATGAATAAGGGTCTTATCTTCGAAACCTTCGAGTCATGACTCGAAAAAAGATTTGTTCATTTTGATGAACGATTTTAAACAGGAGAGTCATGAACGCTCTTCACAGAACAGAGCAAGGCGAGCATTTGTGCTTATAAAACTTAAACTTTTTTATTTATTTTTGAAATGACTGATCATTTTGCTAGATAAGACCCTTATTCATCGTCTGGTGTCGTTTAAAGCCCTTTGAAGCTGCACTGAAACCCTCATTTGGACCTTGAACCGTTTGGTTCCCATTGAAGTCCATTATATGGAGAAAATCCTGGAATGTTTTCATCAAAAAACTTAATTTCTTTTCGACTGAAGAAAGAAAGACATGGACATCATGGATGACATGGGTGAATAAATTATCAGCAAAGTTTTTTTAAAAGTGAACTACTCCTTTAAATCTATAATTGATCAAACAAATCTACACAAAATGATCTTTAAATGATTAGATGTTCTTCACACAGATCGTAGTAGGCTATACTAACTCTAGTGTCTACTAACTAGTGTCTTTCAGATTATTCAGAATTGTTTAAAAGTAGCATACAGGTGAAGAAACATGAAGAAAGAAAATGTTCATGTCAGCGCATGAATTTGGTGTTGTTAGTGCCAAGCTCTAGTGTTTGACCCATCACAGATTACTGGGAGACACCGCTCAGCTATTTTAGTTAGTCTAGATAAGTCACAGGCTCTGTTCTCTTAAAACCCTGCTCAGCAGACTGTCATTACCCCCTTAATCATAGGCTCAATGTTTGTAAACTGCTCAGAGTATAATATAAGACTGTTCAAAATAGAAAATAAATCTTGTCTTGAAAATAATTGCAAACTTAAATCTGGGCTGCTGGAGAGGAAGCTCTATTTGAATAAAAGCCATTCACATCCAAAATACTTGCTCATTTCGTCAGGATTTCCAATTCTGACTTGTTTCCAAATAATTTGAACAGTTTGTTGAGAATCCTAGAATTATGTTGTCTCTGCAAGTTTGGTCATTTTTGGCAGATTGACCTGTATGCTTCTGATGGAGTTTAGTGGCCGTGCAAACCAGCTGTCAGTTACGCACTAAACAACAGCTGCCTTCACAATTTTACTCACACAGTGTGTTCCTTTTAGGAAACCTGTATGAGTCCATTTGAGGAAAACTGTTCTGAATCTGATAAAAAAAATTAACACCACAAGAATCTCATCAACACAACTTTAACTCTTTGCAAAAGAATAAAAATAAAATGAATGGATTGTTAAATGACTGAAAGACACAATGGAATAATATTACTGGTTGGAAAAAATGAAAAGAAAAATAACTTTCTGTCCCTGTTTTGTCATGCAGGGAAGATACAAGGAAAACATTAAGGGAAGATCTTTGGCAATGTTTGGCAAATGAATAACCAGTAATAGGCTGCATGCATAAGTTCCGCATTCTGACGCAAGGGATGCTCTTCAGTTTCCGGTTCGGGAGATTTAAAATGGAGGAAACGAGAAAACGGGATTATGGCAGAGTCTTCAAAATTTACTCTCCTCCCGTCTTTGAAACGAAATTATCATACGTTTAGATGTAATTTTATATATAGTTATGTTTATTTAATATAATTTTAAAAAGAAGCATAAACACAACGAGGGGTGTCTGTTTTGTCTGTTTTTGTGACTAATGTTTCTTTAGTATAACCATGGAATATAAAATTCAATATAAATTTCAGTATTGCATTGGACTCTATTGATCGGCGGAAGTTATCGAGCATCCTTAGACCAAGGAAATTCCACCGTGCATAGAGCCCATTACCCAAGCATTTGGGTTGCATTGACAAAAAAACAACAACTTTTCTCTGTTTTACAAATTGAACCACCTGTAATTTTGACTAATTTTCAGTAAACAATATGAAACTAGTTTGCAGGGGAAACAAGCTTTTGGAATTATCACACACACACACAAAAAGAAAAAAAGTACAATCTACTTGGACATCACTTTCAACTTAAATTACATAATTAAACTGAAAGTAGTTGAATCTTGTATAACAAAGTTGAAAATTGCTTAAATATATATATATAAAATCAGATTCCTTTTGTAAAAGATGACTAGTTATAGACTATAAATAAGTTAATATTCATGCTAAAGCTGTGAAAATAGAAAAGTCCAGTTATAATGATAATGGTAATAAGAAAATGGACAATGTGTTTAGAAATCACTTTCAGGAACAATCTTTTTCTAACTGATAAAACATTGATGGATGTACAAATATTGACTGCTCTATACAAAGATTTATTCATTTTATTTTATATTAAATACTTAAAACGCGAAAACCAGGAAAATTGACAAATTTTGTACATTTGGATTATGTTTCTTAGGAAAATAGGTTTATGAACAAAATGTATCTCTTTCTACAGTCACAAGTCAGAGAGAGCTAAAGCCTCTAGTGAAGACAAGGCCATTTGCTGTGGTGGATGGAGTTAGGAGAAGCCTGAGTGAAGTTTTACAGGTAGGTTTTTGCTCCATCTAATAAATAATTAATCACACTAAAAGAGCATGTTAAATTGACTAACATCACATCATAACTCATGCCTGTGTGGATAACATTCCTTACTGTTAATAAAAGTGGTAATAAAACGTGTGTGGACTGAGGAGTGGGGGAATTTAGCAGGACATGACTTCAGCTGCTCTCAGCTGCACAGGAAGTGTCCTGTCCCCATAATGTTGCATCTAGTTCCTCTCCTCTCGGATCATGCTTTATCTCAGGAAGTTTCCAACTGAATGTGTCAACACACCTACATTCTTCCTCCAGAACAGGACAGATATGAAACCCACTCCTCTCACCTAACCTTTAATTTACTCATAATTTTTATTCTCTTTGTCACTTCTCTCAACAGTGCGATATAAGAAATGATCCCTGGGTTATAAGCTGAATCATTTATTTTGTCATGCACAGTAAAGCAGCTCCCCTGTGCCTGTCTCGAATCACAGAAACCGAGGCAACGATGGTCTGTTTTTAGCATGTTTTCCTTTAAGAGGAAAGGCGTGTGAAGGCTTGGGCGTGTATGCATTTTTATGAATACAGTCTGTTGATTATAATCGGTGTCCATCAAACCATACACCACCCACTAACTGGAGCTCATCTATATCAGTACAGTAATTAGAAAGAGTTTTTATACAGCGATATTGCTGTTTTCTAACCCTTATGATTTAGCAGCGTAAATTTTGTGATTTGGGAGCCCCGTCCAGGCAAAAGAATGAGTACCAAAATCATTCATAAGAGCCAGACTGATCCATTAGAAAATTGTATATGACACACCGACTCATCCGTATTTCCATTTTGGCATGCTATCAGCACGCATAATCGCTTTTAGCGTGTTTATGAACGCCGTTGACTTAACGTTACATTACTGGATATATAAATATATGAGCCTACCTCAACCCCGTCCCTAAACCTGTCCAGCGTCAGCTGGGGTTAATGGCATTCATTAGTCTCACCCACTATCCTGAGGGAAAAAATATCGCTCCCAGATGGAGATCCACATTTTGCTTTGTTCCCCTCGGATATTTAACGGCGTGTACATACACGTGGAATGCACACGGACATTAATGGCGTAGACATACATGCGGATACACGCGGGTAGCTCAAAAATGCATATGAGATAACACGCCACTTGACTTGAAAGTGGCGTGTATGTTTATGCAAATGTCATGATATCATGTTGCATAGACAGTATGGGCACGTGGACTGAGCCATCTCATTGGAACTCCAACTGAGACAAGTGAAGCCCATTTTTTGCGTTTTTTCAGGACTTCCGTTCCTGACGCCGCAGATTCGAACCGACTCAAACAGAGCTTACGACGTAGATGTGACGTGAGCAACCGTCTGTCTTCTAGTGGCTGTGGCATACTTGTGCAGCAGGCGGAGAGTGTGAGTAGGAGCTGTCCATGAGTTAGCCGCAGGAGAAAATTTTGCTAGGCTAGGTTTTCTGATTAATTATTTTTGTCATTTTGCCTCCACGCTTTCCCGATTGCCCGCAAGCTTCTCCTCCTGTCTATACGGTAATCTCTCCTACTGTGCAACAGAGTCACATGGTTATGACGCAACGTTAGCCTACTTATACAAAAAACAGCTACGGAAAACATAAGCTACAAGGTAATAGAGCATTTTATACATTGTCGTGTTTCTTTAAAAATAAATAATGGACAAATGGAGTCTTCAAACGCCCAGAATATAAAGTTATTCCCTGTCAAAGTGGTGCCAAAATGAATGGGAGTCAATGGAAATGCTAACCAAGTGAAGTTCTGCTACAAGATGGTGGCTCCGAGGCTTCAACTTTCGGTTAATGGATTACCCCCTGGGAAATCACATGGAACTATCTGAGCGGTGGGGCTGAGCTCAGACTTGCCATATCATAATCACGCCACTGCAGTTGCTCAATATTTAGTTATTGCTTATATATATGCAGTTATTGATATTTTAATTTGCTACAAGCAGACGGTTGTAGTGATAACAAACTGTTTTACACGTCCGTGCTGAACTCTAATCTCATGTACAAAAAAAGTTTTTTAGGGGTCCCTTGGCTTCTGGGGGCCCAAGGCGTTGCCTAACATTGCCTGGTAAGTCCGCCTCTGTGAGTCGTTACATTTCAGAAAGTCACAAATCTACAGCTTGACCAGTGAATTCTTATGAGAATGATGAGGCTCTTATGCACTCTTAAAAGAAAAGGTTCTATATAGAACCTTAAAAGGTTCTAAAGCGCTACGTATTTGGAACCCTGAAAATGCAATGCATGAATGATCACAAACTTCAAGATATGGGGGTTAAAAATGTAATTAATCAATATCACATGAAGAGTGCCATCTCAGTTTTTATCCTTCAAAATATCAGCATGATTAAAATGGGATATTAAGTTACTACAACAGTTTAATAAAAACAAATCAATGCAAAAAATGTTGCAGAATAATGTAATATATGAATGAATAATAGCCTATAAAGAACCTTTGTGCCAAAAGGGTTCTTTCTTGTCATCGTCATCATCATCATTTTTTTGCACAAAAGGTCCTTTGCAGTTGAGTAAAGAACCCTATGCTACATATATAGAACCCTTTTTTCTAAAGAGCGTGCAAGCCGGTTCTATCTAGCGAATCACCAACACTTATGAATCAGCCGTATCAGTTTTATAATTAATCTGACTCACTTACTCAAACCACATCTCTTCATTTT
Source organism: Hybognathus amarus (assembly GCA_030378365.1). Classification (NCBI taxonomy): domain Eukaryota; kingdom Metazoa; phylum Chordata; class Actinopteri; order Cypriniformes; family Leuciscidae; genus Hybognathus; species Hybognathus amarus. Next base: position 193,941 of record JAQIUQ010004515.1, read on the forward strand.
ATCATGTGCGACTCTATGAACCAAGAACTCATGCTGTAGTTAAAGATATACATTAAACATTTTTTGTTTCCACAAACATCTAGAAAATAATAATAACCATATGAGCAGTTAAGGCACATGCAAACACAGTCCTCATCCTTCACCCATTCTCCCCTTCCCTTACACACTCTTTCTTCACCCTCAGCTAGCCTCTAAAAGTACCCCACCCAGCATTCATCCGCTGCTGAGGTCATCGCGCTGCAAACTGCATGTGCTCAGGGACATTACCCTCAGACAGAAAGAGAGGCTAGAGCAGACGGCAATAACAGAATAGAGGGAGAAAGAGGAAACCAGACCAGATTGGCTGAGGCAGAGAGAGAAAGAGGGAAAGGGAGAAGCATATATGAGTATTCAGGGATGGAGAGTGTTTAAATGGACAGTTCACCAAAAGAAAGAAAGAAAAGTTCTGTAATGGTTTACTGTGATTTTGTTTCTTCTGGAGAACATTAGTCTTGAGGAGGACATAAAAGCACAATAACAGTATGACAAAAAAGTGGTCCCGAAATTGTATTTTTTCAAGTTTTTTGAATTCCTGGATCAGTAAATAGATCATACATACTGGTTTTATTAACATATTTCACTTAAAATAATATTTCATTCACAAATTAGTCTGTTCTCATCAAAGAGAATGTTCTTTGTCAAATATTTGGTAACACTCACCTGAAGCCTTCCTACATAATGCATCATAAGGGTAGGCTTTTCATAATGTACATTATAATGCATTATATCTTTACATAAATAATGATTCAATGTAATTAAACAATGTCCCCCTGAAAAAATCTAAATGCCTACTAGTTTTTGTGGGTCCTGCAGCGACCATGCACGCATACACTCTTTTTCATCTTTGCCTCAGACACTAGTTTGACTTGCCCATGGTTGTTCAAGCACAAGCGACTCCATCCATTCCCAGTGAAATGCTGTTCTGTTCCCTTGAGTTAGAGAAAGCGCTCGCCAGAACCATCTGATAGTCATAGACATATAGCCTACAAATAGACGCCTATGGTTATATAGGAAACCTCAACAATGCTGGAACAGTATCTGATGGTTGAATGTGGGCTTTGAGTTTTGATCCTGTAAGAAGGTGTGTATGTATGGGTGTGTCGTGTCGCTCGGTAAAAGACTGAAGATGTGGAAAAGAGAGTGATGCTCTTGTGTACAGCTGTCTCAAGACCTTTTGATGAACCAAACTCCACAGTGAAAGCTCAATGGCAAAAAGCATCCAATTAACCTAATTCACCCCTGCTTTCTTTCAAGAGTTTGGATGAGATCTGAGAGATCTGAGATTTTGCAGGATTTGATCGAACTGTCTACTTCAGACAGGAAATCAAAACTATCGCAATTTACTTTATACACATTCCTAGTCTGTTTGTGCATAATTCTTTAGTCCATGTTATACAAGAAAAAGCCTGTCGTCTTAACCTTTCATCAAAATATATTAACTTGCTCCATCTCTATTTCTTTTTAGCTGATATCACATGTAGACAGGGAAATTAAAGGGTTAGTTCATCCAAAAATAAAATTGTGTCATTAATGACTCACCCTGATGTCATTTCAAGCTAGTAAGACCTCCGTTTATCTTGGGAACACAGTTTAAGATATTTTAGATTTAGTCCGAGAGCTTATCTGTCCCTCTATTGGAAAATGTATGTACGGTATACTGTCCTTGTACAGAAAGGAAATAAAAACATCATCAAAGTAGTCCATGTGACATCAGTGGGTTAGTTAGAATGTTTTGAAACATGGAAGATACATTTGGGTCCAAAAATAACAAAAACTACGACTTTATTCAGCATTGCGTCTGTTGTTGTCAAGCCACGTTCAGTTATGCTGATGACATAAAACACTGCTGACGTGTCAGCCGGTGCGCCCGAGCTTAGTTTACAGTCTGAGGGAGACGGCACGCTGTAAACAAAACAATCTTCGCAAACATGTCTAAGGATTTCGACACAGAAGAAGACTTGCATTTTTTTATCCAGCCATATTTATTTGAACCCAAACACACGGAGTCACCAGATACACATCAGCAGCGTCTTACGTCATTAGCGTCACTGAACCTTGACAACATCTAGAGTCCAGTTCAAATGCTATTTTTTAAACAGATTATTTTGCAAGTCTTTTTGTATGATTTATTAAAAAATTATTTGTTATATGTTTATTATGCGAGTTATTGGACTGCATGGTTGCTCTGCATGCTTTTGAGAATTAAGAAAGACTAGCTCACTAATATAACTAGAGAGAACATATGTAACCTTTACTTTTACAGTGAGTTTGCTATGAGAGATGCCCGACTTGCTTTGACTGGCAGGGAAGAGAGCAGCCAGTATAACCTGTTCTGAATGGCTGGTGCAGAGAGAGGTCAGATAGACCTGATTTCATTGGCTGAGAGAAGGAGTGGTCAATAAAGTGAGCTGTTCCCATTAGCACATTGGAGAAAAGCAGGAAACGGTAGCAGTGGTAGAACAGGAAGCTGAGTAGCGTTTCACTTTTTCATCAGGCTGCTGAATGTGTGTGCTAGCCAAGGGGATGTGATAGAATGGCAGGAAAAGGTGCTTAGAATAGGAAGTGAGATGAGAGAAAGGCACAGAAAAAGTCTGGAGGAGAGGAAGTCTGTTTATAGCCAAGTTCACCCTCTATTTTGTCCTCTCAGAGAACCCATCTTTTCTTCTGGTCATGTGCTGATGCAGTGATGCCAAACCACAGTGTGTATGGAGACTTGGAAAGACATTACATTAGTAATCCTATAAAACAGTTTATATAATTTTAGATAAATAACTTTCATATCAGAATCTACTGTATGTGCTATACTTGTATGTCCATTTGGCCACTCACAATACTCAGTTATTTTTTATTGTAAGAATAATTAATGCAAATGCATAATTAAGTATAATGGTTTGTAGTAGCTATTAATCAGAGCCGGACAGTATCGGAGTACATTTACTTGAGTACAGTACTTAAGTACAATTTTGAGGGATCTGTACTTTTACTCGAGTATCATTTTAGGGGAGTACTCGTGACTTTACTCAAGAACATTTGAGAGGGAAATATTGTAGTCTTTACTCCACTACATTTCTATTCATAACCGTGAGTAAAAAGTAACTACTTCTTAAAAAAAAAATTGGAAATACGAAAAATCTCGGAAACCCTTAATTTGTTGTTTCCCTCTCAAACGTGATTGGATTGTGCAAGAGCCACTGATTGGGACAGCCTATCAGCAATCACCTTCCGCCAAAGTCAACTCCATGGTCAGATTTAGATAAGAGACAAAACCATGGATGAAACAATGGATGAAGCAGGTCCATCCCGGGAATGTGCTAAACCGTAGCCTCATCTCGCCAGACTATTTCAATTTTCTGAATTTTCAGAAATGTTCTTAAATGTTAAATACGTCATATTCATCTAGTTACCATGTTGCTTTGATTTTACTTTCAATTCCTTTTACATTCTCAAGGTATTGACATGAACATTTTTCATAACTCCATGTAGGACGTTTCTGTACATAAATGTAAGCACTGTGGCAGTAGTAATGCAATATTTAGAAAATGTACCTTTGTACTCTTGCTACTCAAGTACTTTTAAAAACAAGTACTTCAGTACTTTTACTTAAGTAGACATCTGGGCCCGTATTCATAAAGATTCTAAGAATCCTCTCAGAAAACTCTTAATTTAGCTTAAAAACTTTTACGTAGGAGTCCTAGCTTAAGAGCGATTCAGGACTGATCTGAGAGCAACTCTGAGTAAGGAAAAGATAAAAACTTTTATCTTAGTGAGTAGGCGGGGTTGACCCCGTTGCTATGTATGACACACTCTTTTGAAGACTGTGATTGGTTGGTTGTCCAAGAAGGGAAAAAGAGCAAAAAAAAAAAGAGTTTACTCACACATATACACACACACATTATATACATTATGTATATATAAATCCTTTTTTTACCATGCTATTAATATCCTAAGGTATTTGATTGGCTTAGAATGATAAAAAAATGTTCCACTCTTTCTAATTACACTGATTGCTGTCTATTTAAGTGGTGGTTTGAATGTTGGTTTTAATAAAGCAAACATGGAATAAAAAACGAGAAAGATGAGAAAGCCTGGGAACCAACTGGACAGAAGAACAGTGTTTGCTGTTAGCCCAAGTTAATGGATGAACACTATCATGAAAGAAAATATTTGGGCCGGGTGTCACAGCACGGAGCAAGAAGCAGACGTGGGAGCTTATAGCGCAAATGTTAACGGTTCATTCCCATGCTTGTGCGCATCAGGGAAGCCTGCTATACTCATAAATGCAGTTTTTTTAGCCTGCAAGGTGGCATAATAAGAGGTTCTGAAAGTGCTGTAACTGTTTGTGTGATCACTGTTTACAGAAGGTTATGACAGACCCAAATCACTGCTGCTTTTTGCATTTTCCCATTTGCCAAATATCTTAATGCAGTGATTAGGCTACTTTCATTTCTGGCGTTATGGCATTGTGCTGTGTCGGAGATATTAGCGTGTCTCTAATAAGATCAGTCGCAAACATGATTGCTGCACGACTCTCGTTGATATATATGTATATATATATATATATATATATATATATATATATATATATATATATATATATATATATATATATATATATATATATGTATATATATATGTATATATATATATATATATATATATATATATATATATAGTATATATGTATATATGTATATATATATATATATATATGTATATATATATATATATATATATATATATATATAGTCTATTAACTCATTGCAACACATTTCTTCTCCCTCTTCATCTTTTTGCCATTTTCTCCTCTGCTAAAGAAACTCTTAAGCCTCTTAAAAGTCCTCATCCGTACTCCTAACAATTTTGACCTTAAGACCTCTTTTAAGGGTTAAGATTCTTTCTGAATTACTTTTTTCTTTACTAGGAATTTTTCGTTAATTTTAAGAGTAAACGCCCTCATTTCTAAGAATTTTCTTAGAATTTTGTCACTAGGAGCCACTTTCAGCATTAAGATTCTTTATGAATACGGGCCCTGTAGTACTTTTACTTGAGTAAAATTTAGCAAGGGGTATCTGTACTTGTACTCAAGTAATAAAGCTGTGTACTCTGTCCGCCTCTGCTATTAATTTGTATTATATTAATTAATAATATTGTTTTCAAAGAAGGAATACTTGCCTTACTGATTTAGAGGCCAAAACATTTATAGAAATAAATAAATATACTGATGTTTTTAACATAATATGTTCACAAGGAAAACATGATCTAATCTGGACTGATCTAAATAAAGACATTTGTTTGTAACATTTGCTGGGGTGGAGTTGTGTGACTCATAAATAGGCTCAAGAGTTTGTTATGTCTAACAAATACACTATTCAGATAATCTCTTTATAACATGAAATCTGTCTCTCTCTCTCTTTCTCTCTCATTCTCTCCAGAATGGTCACCCTGACAGATTGCAATGTGGTTTACAAGTGGGAAGCAGCTTTTATATCCTGGACCTGGAAAAAAACCAGTAAGTAATTTCCTGTGAGTCTAATCAGCAGCTAATGAAGATAAATCATAATATATGGACATTTGTTTGCAGAGATCTTTTGCCAAAGCCGCCCAATGTGTTCTACTATTTGCCAAATGGAACTGGGGTATCCATGAAGGAGAACCTCAGTGGTGAAGTGCACATGTTAATTTCATTGCGCCTTTTGCAATGTTACTCTTAGTGAAGCAACTTAATGTACATTTTATCTGTTCTTTGTCAGACACATTGCTACTATCATGGTTCAGTGCAAGGTTTCCCTCAGTCCCGCGTGGCTCTCAGCTCCTGCTCTGGGTTACGGTAATATTTGCTTTACTTTTTTCAAATATACAGATGTGTTTCTTGCAGTCTTATACCTCACTGATCGAGAGATTCCTTCTAAATTATGGTCATTGCTAACCTTTAAACTATGCTGTGGCTTAATTCATTAGTATGTATATTGTAGCCCTCAAATCGGGTACATGGGATCTATACGACCCCAATTGACTTTTACTTAATAAAACAAAAAAAAGGTTCCCTTCATCTCAGTGGAATACGATTTTGTGACTTTTCATATATTATCTATCTATACACACACACAAAACTGGGCTTGATTCAGTTGTTCTGAAGGTATGTAAAAAATAATTTACACTTCTGGTCTTCGGGGTCATTGACCCCACATTGAAATGAATGGGAAATGTGAAAAAAAATATATACATAATATATATATTTTCTTCATGTGTCAAAAAAAATAAATAAAATCTGGCATAAATCTGAAAAATTTTACACAGAAATTAAGGCCTAGTACTAGAGCATAAATGCAATGTATCATAAAAAAATAATATTTCATATGCAAGCTAATGGTGTAGTTGAGGAATTGTGAGGTATATGGATACAAAAGTACTTTATATCTCCAAAAACACAGCATTAATGAATGGATGAGAAGTAAACAAACAAGCAAAATTATATATTATTTGTATGATTAAAATGTATATTTTTTTACAATTACTCAATCAATTGTTGGAGTCCGTATAGACCCCGAAGCCCAGAAGTGTAAACAGGAAACGAAGACCATTTGAAGGTTAAGGAGTATGTATATTTTAAGAGATTATCAATGACAGTTGACCTTCACCAGAATTATTAATATTAACACTTAATATTTTTGTAAAAATGGTGTTAAGTTTTTAAAAGGATCCTTTGATGAAGAAAGTTCAGTAAAAAAGCATTTATTTTAAATATAAATATTTAGTGGCAATTTTAATTTTTACTGTGACTTTTGGTCAATTTAATATTGAACTGCAATGTATTTATAGCCCACACATTTAAGTATACATTTATCCTATGTTTGTGTCAGATGTGTGTGTAAAGATGTTCAGTCTGTATTAGTCAGTAATGACACTTCTTTTTCTCTCCACAGAGGATTGATAGTCATTAATGCCACACTGAGCTTTGAGCTATATCCTGAGGAAGAAGAGCATGGAAAAGATGAGGAAGGGAGTGGAGAAATGGAAAGATGGCTACACCTGATCTACCCGACAAACTTGCAAACATCTGAGTCTAGAGACTGTGAGAGTGTCACACACCTCTATTCCTCCCATTCAGATCATCCCACACACACACAGGGTGAGTATGCGAGCTGTATGCATATGTGTATTTTTAGTTATGTATATTTATCTGATTGTTCTCATGATCCTTTCTGCTGTTGCCACATGACAGAGTAAGAGAGACATTCTTTGCAGAGACCAAATATATTGAGCTGGTGCTGGTGGCAGATCAGTAAGGAGGTAAGAGAGTAGAAGAATCTCTGTCACACACACACATACAGTCATAAGACACATGAGACACACGCCCTCGAGTGGTGAATTCACCGCATCACGCCTACACTTAATTGGTATCACCTTTCATATCTGAATATTGAAGACTTCAGTTTTTAATCTGTGTCCATTATTTTTCTGTCCTCCTCACAGTATATGAATTATCAGAAGAATAGTGAAACCATGATTTACCGCATGTTGGATGTGGCAAACCAAGTAGACTGGGTAAGTTATATATCTAAATGTTCATGTACAATGGCATTCAGAAGTTTGTGTTGGTTAAGATATTTTTATAAAAGTATTCTAAAAGTAGATATGTTTCTAAAAGAAGTCTCTAATGGTCAACTAGGCTAGATTAATTTGATCAAAAATAGTTAAAACGGTAATACTGCTGCACAAAAAAAAGAAAAAGCTAAATTTTCATCAGCCATTACTCCAGTCTTCAGTGTCACATGATCCATCCGAATCATTATAATGTTCTGCTTTGGTGCTCAAATAAGTTTTATTAACAATGATAAAAACAGTTGTTTAAATATTGTTGTGGAAACTATAATAATATTTTCAGGATTCGTTAATGAATAGAAAACTGAAAGGAACCACATTTATTTGAAACAGAAACATTACTTTTGTAACATTATAAGAATATCTATTAATTGTTACTGTCACTTTTGTTCAATTTAATATGCCTTTACTGAATGAAAGTGTTCATTTTGTATAATAAATAAAACTAAAGTAACACTGTTAATGTGGGGTTCAAAAAGACCAATAGTAGAAATCATTCTATTTAGCAATTTTATAATATTTTTTTTCTCATTATAAATACTTTGAGAAGCACTCAAGAAGTTAACCCCTTAAACCTTACAAATGGTATTTCAGCTCGCCAAATGGCAGGTCGACTGTCTATATAAGTCATGCTGCATGCCAAATCGTTAGAATCTTTCTCTTTTTAAGACCGAAGATCATCTCCCCGTTGACTCAGAAGAAGAGATGAAGCTTTCTGCCTGCCATTGAACAAACCTCAACCAGCGGATTAATGGTGCTTCAGCGATAGCGCTAGCCTACAAGTCCTTGGGCTCGTAGTGCCCCAGATGGGGCTCAGAACCATAGACTGTAAAAAGGTCAGAGCCCACTCCACCAGGGTATGGCCTCCACATAGGCTTGGTCTAGCAGAGTGTCCATTGCTAACATCTGGACGTCCCTGCTCTTCAGGCATGAATATTGTTTCACCATGCCACACGGATTCGGCCCTCTAGACCCGGGCTTCTCTTATTGGACAAAAGTATCCCTATCACTTAGGTTGCCTGCTATGGGGGCCTTGTTACTTCATATTAGCCATGGAGCTATTAGCACAGCACTATTAGACTGTGTCAGTAATTGACACGTTTTGGGATTCATTTTGACTACTAACTTAACCTCAATTTCCTGAGATAACGAGTGAGCATTACGTAACTTGCAAGCTACTGCTGCGTTGACATACGAGTTTACTATTGCTCCTGAGTTGAAAGATTATGACGATATTTCATTCAGCTGCAACTTTTATAGGCAGTCTGCCATTGTTTTTCCCATATGTGTCAGTAACCTACACTATGTTTGTTCCCATTATCTCAGGGGACCGAGGTTACGTTAGTAACTGAAACATTTTTTAAATATAATACTCCTGATCACCATACATATTAAGAAGGCACGAGTGAGTCTTAGACTTTGTCTAAATCTCTGCCTTGGCCCTCTGTGTCAGTTCTACAGGCCGCTGAATGTACGTGTGGCTCTGCTGGGTTTGGAGATCTGGAGTGACCAGGACAAGATTCAAGTGGACAAAAGTCCCACTGAAACTCTGAACCGCTTCTTGGGATTGGAGGACCAGGGATCTACTACCACGACTGAGGCATGACAACGCACAGCTGATCATGTAGGTCGAGATTCCCAGAAATATGCGTACAGTGTGATCTGGTATTAATAGACAAGAAAATAATTCAGAATTGCGATATGTGCTTATAGACGTCAGGGGTGAGCCATTTGATGGGACGACAGTCGGCATGGCGTCTCAGTCCTCGATGTGCTCAAAGGATCGGGTCAGGAGGAGTGAATGTGGTGAGAGATATTGTTCATTTAACCTTGGTCTTTATGCAATAAGATAGATCTTGTTCTAGTATTTACCTGTGTTTCTTGCACTGTAGGATCACCTTGTGAGTGTGTTAGGTGTGGCATCAACGGTGGCTCATGAGTTGGGTCACAACCTGGGAATGAGTCACGACACGGCCGACAGGCGCTGCCAGTGCCAGAACGAGCCTCGGCTTGGCGGCTGCATCATGGAGCCCTCCACTGGGTGATTGAAAAAATCAGTGTCTGTGATTGATATTATCGCTAGTGATAAATCATGCAGTACAAACTTACGTAGTAAATTCTCCCCATGTGCAGGTTTATGCCCGGTCAGCTATTTAGCAGCTGCAGTGAACGGGATCTCTCTCTCAGTCTACTGCACGGTGGCGGTATGTGTCTGTTTAATGTGCCTCAGCCAGAGAGCCTTCTGGGAGGTCCACGCTGCGGGAACCTGTACGTGGGAGAAAGGAGAGGAGTGTGACTGCGGCCTGCTGGATGTAAGAAACCGCTTCCTGTCTATTGGTTTCTGGTTCTGTCTTCATTTACCGGTGACTTACGGCAAAGTGCATCTGACAACTTAAGGAATATTTAATTTAAAAATGAACACTCTGTAAATGAACATTATCATTTCAGAGCAGAAAGAAAGTCATACAGGTTTGAGTAAATAATTCATAAAAAGGAAAAGAGGGTGTAATATCATTTAAGCTGACAGCAAACATTACTGGCACAAATAATAAATCATCAGATGGATTTATATAATTGCGAATTCTATCTTCTACTGATTCACAAATCTGTTAGCTATTAAAATCATGTTTTTAGAGCAAAAACGCCATAGGTGTACACATTTGATGTACAGTAAGAGTTTTACATAAAAGGTGAAAAATAATTAATTTAATAAGTTATATTGAGACCAGAAATGAAAGATGCGGAAAAAACTTACAAGTTTTACTACATATTCAAATCAAAATTCACTGGCGTAGGAACCGGCGCGGCACGTGTCCCCTCAATATTGAAAGAATGCGGCATGTGTCCCACCCAAAAAATTGCATACCTAACCTACCACAGGAACAAAAACTGTACATTTGGAACTTTTATTTTTAAAGCGCTAAAAAAGATATCCGGTTTTGCCAGCAAGACAAACCAAGAGTGATAGCTGGTGATAGTTTGGTTAAACCCTTGAACCCGGTTAAACCTTCCCATTTCATGTTTGAATAATCACCATTGCTTCATATATTTCAGTCACCGGAGCAACTGACTGGTAGAGAGAGTTAACACTAGAAACGGACCAGCTTTGAACTGGAACCTACAAGATTTATCTAACCTGACAACGTCATTTTTGTTATTTGTTTATTTTTGTTAGCTCCATGTTACTTATAATATCACATACCAACCTTTTTTTGCAGTCTGGAATAGATAATAAACACAGCAGTTTGAACTCTTCAGAGCACTAGCTACTCCAAAAAAAAAAAAAAAAACCCGTGACCGTAAATTTCCAAGCTGCGCACGCACCAATTTACGGCAAGCCCCGAGGGAAAAAATACATTGTATACAACGAGCGCGAGTACAACATAACCGGTTTTATAGTAACAGACTTTGTTGAATGCAATGCTCTTCTCAAAATCCGAAAATTCTGTTACAATAATACTAAGAAAAAAGACTTTTGAGGACAGTTACACTGTATTGAGACATAATGTTGAGAAATAATAATATTTTTACAGTTTCAACAATAATTGTCATTATTAAACCCAGTTGCTCTTTTTTGTTTCTGATTTCTCAGTTTTCTCATTATTTTTTAGCAAATAATAAATTTTTATATAGTTTGAGACGGTTTGTTTTTAGAAGTTTCAAAGAGTTAGTAAAAGAGTAAATTAAAAGTAATATTTTTTTATTAAGTAGGCCTAGGCATGTGTTTATTTTGTAATAACACTGTGTTCATTTATAATCTATCATCATTGCGTGACATTTGTGTCAATAATCGTTTAAGCACAGGTGACCGCGTAGTGGGAGGCTCAGACCGCCACTGCATGTACCACATCACCAAACTCTGTGTTACTATTACTGATGGTGGGATGAGACATTTGATTCATAGTTTCCAATATGTCCCCCGCCTCAATGTCAAAGACACTCCTACGCCCTTGTCAAAATTCGATTCAAAATCAAGAATGCTTACCCCAAGATTTGAATTAAATCAAATCATTAGATTAAATGATTCCCACCCTAACCATAATGTATAAGATTATAAAATAATAATGTTGTAATATGCTTTTCACCTCTGTAATACACTTTCTGTCTGTGTCTGTTCAGGAATGTAACTGACCCTTGCTGCAATGCCAGCACATGTAAACTGGTTCCTGGGGCCCAGTGCTCTTCTGATGGCATCTGCTGTGAGAACTGCAAGGTTTGTACATTTGCTTATAAATAAATACTCCCTTAGGCATGTGCCGCTAATGCTACTCTCTCACTGGCATCCCAATCGTCTCTTCCCATAGTTGCGTGTGGCCGGGTCGGTGTGTCGAGAGCCGTTGGGAGAGTGTGATTTACCAGAGTACTGCACCGGCACTTCCCCTACTGTCCTCCCAATGTGTTTCTTTTAGAATGGAGAGTCATGCAAGGCCGGTTCCTCATACTGCTACAGCGGCGTGTGTGCCAGTCTGGACGACCAGTGCCAAATGCTTTGGGTACCGAGTGAGTGCGCGTACTCCACAATGAGGATTCTGATGATTCACAGATAGTGTCTGATTTATTGTGGTTTGTTCTCTGTTCTCTCCGCCCTTAAGAGCTCCACCCACGCTCCACCTATCTGCTTCTCATCTGTGAATAAGCAGGGCAATCATACGGGAAACTGTGGCCAGATGCCCAACGGATCCTATATCCCCTGTTTGAAAGGGTGAGGACTTGTAGCCTGGAATGAGCTTTTTATTTAATCACAGACATGATCATGATTTGTTTCGGATCCATTTAAAAAGTCAGTTTCCGTGTGGAAATATATATATATATATATTTTTTTTTATATATAAATTGTGCAAATAAATTCTTGTTTAATTACATTGTATTTTTATGAACATATTGCTGTAATCGTTGTTTTAAAATGTGCTTGATTTTGCTAAGGATGTGCACTGTGGTCGGATCCCGTGTCAGGGTGGAAGTGAATCGTCCCCGTCGCTGGGCTCCAACGCTGAGATTCTGACCACAAGGCCATACTGAACCAGAGTGACTTTACCTGCCGGGGACCTATTTTAATCTGGGTGATGATGTTTCTGACCCAGCCATGGTGTGCCCAGGGGACTGCCTGTGGGCCCAACAAGGTGAGTCTCCATAAAATGTGTACTTTTTTAGGATTGGTAATTTAATCAATTTAATACAGATTTAGAGTGTTTTTAAATCAAGTTTGAGATTTTCTACACTCATGCAATTTATTCAATTCAATTTACCTTTATTTGTCCCTGAAGGGGCGATTCATTTGCTGCAGTAGCAAAGAAGTTACCGTACATGACAACAAAGATGACAACATCAACATTGATTAAAATACAGAATCAAAATTCTGTAAAATTTAAGTTCAAGTATGCCTTTTGAGCAGACATTACCTATTCTTTACAGAGTTAAGCAGAGAGATCGCAGAGGGTACAAAGTGGAATTTAAATCTATTTTTTTTTGGCTGGTGGCTGACTAAAGCGAGAACCAGAATGCAGCATCTTAAATTCTGCATGCAAGGGGTGAGAACTATCAGACAGGCATTTTTAAATACATGTCTATTGCACGGTGTCTAAATGCTGTTCCTTTAAATTTTCATCAAAAAAATCTTTAAAAAATTCCATAAAAACTGTTCATTGAGCATCAAAGAAAATGAAAGAATAATCTCTGATGATTACGTGACAGTAATGGCTGCTGGAAAATCACCTTTGCCATCACAGAAATAAATTAAATTTCAAAATATATTCATACAAAATATTATTTCAAAAGTGTTATAATATTATTAAAAATATATAATAATAATATTAATATTATTTCATAATATTAAATAATATTTAGAGATCGATTTATGTCCTAGTAAAATACTTTTTATTTGACATTTATAAAAAATTACATTTATCGTATATTTGATATATTGTAACATTGTATTCTCAAGGCATGTGTGGACCAACGATGCAGGGACGTGTCCATGTTTGGTGTTGAAGTAATGTTGAGGGAAGTGCAATGGTCACGGGTGAGGAGGGGGAGGAGCAGAAAGAGGGAAGCAATACGTACCTGAACCAAGAAGGAT
>JAQIUQ010004519.1:0-40864 GCA_030378365.1 Hybognathus amarus
GTTCAAAATAAAGTTTAATAAAATGATTGAAATATACTTTGTCTTTGTAGCCATATCCTTCATTTTAATATCTTTGATTTTCTACTTGTACTAAATGGATAGACACTATATTTAGTATATGAATTGATTCTACAAAAATTTGGTGTCTTTTACAAAGTGCATCATAAAAAAGCTTAGTAGATGAAGCATTTACCTAATTTTCATTTAATTTGTTGTATGCTATTTTTTTAATGTTGTTTTTAAAGTGGCTGTCTGCAGGACAACAGTTAAAACATTGTCCAACCTGAATGTTAATTTTAACTAACTTTGCCCATTGACAATATTTAAACTATTGAATATGCATTTGTTTGATTTAAAGCTTTTAGTTAACTTGAAATTTATAAAAGCCAGCGTAATTAAATAAAAATAGCTTTAATTAGACCATGACAAACATTGAATCAAACACAGAATAAATAATGTCAGTAATAAAAAACATGTTTATTTCTAATCCAAGAGTAAGAAAGATTAGTACAGCTCTTACATGGATTATAAAGGAATTGAAATGACAACTTTATATATGATTTTAAAGTTGACCCACAGAGGACTTTGAACCCACTATCTATAGGTTAGATGCCTGTCACTCATCACATTGCACCACTTGGCCAACACACATCTAAATAGCTGTTGAAATTCAATAGTTTCAAGAGAGAATCATGTTAAATGAAGAATTTTGAAGAAAATGGGGAACATATTGTATTTAAAAAGCTCTCACATGGATAATAAAGGAATTGAAATAACAACTTTATGCATAATTTTAAAGTTGACCTACACAGGACTCGAACCCACTATCTATAGGTCAGGTGCATGTCACTCATCACATTGCGCCACTTGGCAGACATGCATCTACACAGCTGCCAAAATTCAGTCGTTCTGAAGCGAGACTCAGGGTAAAAATGAAGAATTTTGAGGAAAATGCAGAGCATATTGTATTTAAAAAGCTCTCACATGGATAATAAAAGGATTGAAATGACAACTTTATGCATAATTTTAAAGTTCACCTACACAGGACTTGAGCCCACTATCTATAGATCAGGTGCCTGTCACTCATCACGTTGCGCCACTTGGCCAACATGCTTCTACACAGCTGCCAAAATTCAATAGTTTCAAGAGAGAATCAGGTCAAAATGAAGTATTTTGAAGACAATGCAGAGCATATTATATTTAAAAAGTTTGATTAAATCATCCAAAATTGATCAGCTTACTACTCATTACCATTACATGTGAGCAAATTTTCCTACTCACTTTCTGCCCTAGCCAGATGAATGTCGTTCCGCTTAGCTCCGCCAGAGGGCTCTGCCTAGCTTCACTCACATCCATCTGGAACCTCTTCCATTGAGAGTGATTTCTCCAACCAACTTTATGGTTTAGCAAATCAGGACGCAGGGCGGGAGTTTCATAGATGTGACGTAGTGGAGAAGCGACCGTGAGACTGTTTTGATTCAGACAACAATGGCGGCTCGCATCGAGGAAGCAAGCGTTAACATTGATGCTGCTATTTCATCCGTGTTGTCCAATCTACCTAATATTGTTTCATTAAAAGAACATCAGAGAACGGCTCTGAAGGCTTTTGTTGGTGGAAACGATGTTTTCACCCTTCTCCCGACCGGATTTGGCAAGAGCTCATGCGTCGCTCTCATGCAGCGTCACGGGTTGGCTTCGATGTGAGTGGTTGAAATAGCACGTCGATAAAGATGACAGACAAGTGGCTTATCCAATCATATGCAAGGATTTTTGATAGGGCCCAGCCTTCTGAAACGCCATTTCAATGGATCGGTTCCAGATGGATGAGTGGAGCTAGGCGAGCAAAATTAGGTAACACTTTATTTTAATGTGTCATTGTTACATATGTTACATGTAATTACTATAGTAATAACTATAAATTATGCATAATTACATGTAACTAACCCTAAACCCTAATCCTAACCCTTTAGTAAGTACATGTAGTTACTTAAAATTACTCAGTACTTAAATGTATAATTACAGTGCAACAATGACAGCATTAAAATAAAGTGTGACCCAAAATTCATCTGGCTATGGCCAGGTTATCATATGGCTGCCACTGACAACCATTCTGGGTGAAGAAGAACAATTAATTTTACGTAAAAAGAATTGCATGTTGTATGTGACAGCTTCAGATGAGATCATTCTTAGACACAATGCCTGGAACAGACGCAACTTTCGCATCTTTTCCTGCCACAGTACCTCATGCGGTCTGGGCACGTGTTCGCACTAAGGTGCGAACCCACAACGCTAAGCATCGGGATCCGTGGTGTAACACGTTGAGCTAATCACTCATGCGTGTGCAACAGCCTGTTGAGGAGAGGTTTCAGTGTGAGAATGAGTTCTCAAAAAAGTTCCATGACATGTTATCCAGATTAGCATGCTAAGCTAGCTCAATGCTAATGTATCTTATGACTTGGTACATTCAATCCTGGCAAAATACATATCCTCGGATTCGACAGGACGCAAAGAATTCAATAGATACCAATTTTATGATTTTGTTACAAACTGTTCACAAGTTACAGCCTCTGAACCAACTCTGGGTCGACCTTTTTCATTTTGCGACACCATAACTTTAGAAGAAAGATGAATAAAACAAATCGGGAACAGTACTTATATGCGGCTCAGTCTGAAGTTCATTTGAGTGCATGTTTGGAAAAAATTTTACAAAATTTGAAGGAGGAGTAACGAAAACTGTTTTACATTCGCTCCAATATGGCGGCCAGTTTTTTTCACAATTATGATTTTCTGAGAAAGTGTTCAAAAGTTATTGGCCAAAATAGCAATTTTGCATATCTCACGACCCGTAGGTGGCACTGTTCCCAACTTTGGCATGGAACCTCAAAACATGGTTCCGTTAAAGTGTACCAATTTTCATTTCGATTGATCAAACTTTGGCTGATACACAGCCTCTTAGCCAATTTTGGGTGGACTCGTTAATTTTGCGACACCATAACTTTTGAACAAAGATGAATAAAAAAAAAAATATCGGGAACAGTACTATTATGCGGCTCAATCTGAAGATCATTTGAGTGCATGCTTGGAGAAAATTTGAGAAAATTTGAAGGAGGAGTAGAGAAAAAACTGAGAACTGTACATTTCAAAATGGCCACTACTGTAATGGGCGGACTCTAAAAACTAAATTTAAAAAAATAAACTCTTTACTCAGGAAGTCACGTCATAACACTCTGTGTCCCCACTTAACTCCCCGTACTACAACAGTTCCCTTAAACATAGTTCCCATTACAGAACACCTCCCCCTTTTAAGAAAGGAGGAAAAGTTTTCCAATTGTAACATATTGGATACCTCTCTGAAGAACCTTTAAACATTCAACATTCAATCATTCAACGTTCAGTTATTCAACATTCAATTACAGGCTACACAATCTCCCATCTTCTTATGAACAGTGAACAATCTCCCATCTTCTTATGAACAGTGAACAGTTACTCTTTTTTTTCCTTTTACAAATTCAAACGTTCAGGAGGCCGCGATACTCGGCCAGAACTGGTCACGTAAGGTGCTCTACTCATACTCGTGTCAGTGTCCCTGGAAATGTTCCCCCCTTAGTAGTGTGCACATAAGTGTCAATGTCACTCTTTCCAAGGGTTGTGTCATTTGTTTCCATGGGTTCTTGAAGCGGTGGAAGAACTGGCCGCATGTGAGTGCGGTTTCTCCTGATCAGACCTCCCTCAGTGTGTACTAAGTAAGACCTAGGTGTTTCTGCCTGGCGAATGACAGTCCCTTGTGATTTCTCTTTCTGCCATCACACACTCTGTCCAGGCCGCAATGTTGGTAAGGGACGTGTCTTGTAACGCCTGTTGTACCTGCTTCGCTGTCTCTCTTTTGCCCACTTGTCACATTCCCTGAATCTTTTAATGTTTGGCCATCGAGGAGTTAGAAACATTGGAAGCTGTGGCACGGTAGTCATCGCAGTTGTCTCCCCATTAAAAGTTGTGCTGGAGAGTACCCATTCTCCAAAGGGGTAGACCGATATGTCAGCAAAGTTTTTGTTTTCTCACCCCCACCTTTCCAGAGACCTTTCACAGTAGCCACTGCACGCTCGGGCCTCTCCGTTTGCTTGCGGATATCCTGGGCTGCTGGTAATGTGTGTGAACCCAGTATTCACTGGCAAAGTTCTTAAAGTGCCCCTATCATGGATTTTTGAAAATGACTGTTCATATGGTGTGGAATATAGCTCTAAGGGAATGAAAATATCCTGCAAAGATTTATATCTGAAAGTGCACCGTATATAAAGTTATTGTCTTTCAAAAGTGAGAGTCGACTCTGAGTCTATGAAATTAATTGTTTTTGAAACGAGTCATTAGCTTGTTTGTCGTGACGTAGAGACATACTGGCCGCGCCCAGTTACTGCGCGCGCGCAGACGGAAGTGTACAACACATTCTAATACTTCATCATTATCGCATCATGTCCGAGGAGACGCTGTGTTCTACAATGCAAAGATAGTTCAGCCACTTTGTTTTCATTTACCAGAGACAAGCATGTGAAGAATCGGTGGTTAGAGTTCATATTTGCAACAATACCACAACAGTATAGCCGATTGTGTTCTCATAATTTTAATGACGATCGTTCCATAACATAAATGAATTCAAAAGTGGATTCGCAAGCGGTTGTTCCTGAAGGAGGTCTCAGTAACTTACTTACCCAGTGTATATGGATCAGCTTCCTCCGATGAATCACAACCTGGCTGTAAGTATTATTTATAATTGTTGCTTTTATGGGTTTTGAACGGATTTGTAGCGTCGGGTGCGAGCAGGGAAGGCACGATAAGTATGTGTGTGCGCGCCGTGTGTGTGTGTGTAAGTTACGCTCAGCGCAGCTTCTAGGTCTCCAATGTCAATTTTTTTTAAATATGTGAAATGTTTGTCGCTGTTATTGGAGTTGTCATAAAGAATAGAGCGTCTTGTAGTACTGCAGTGCTTTATCAATATGTATATGCGTTATGCTAACAATAACTGACTGGGTCTGTCATCTGACCAATCACCGCCGATTAGCGTCACGCAAAGGAGTGAGTTTGGAAAAATGAGTCGTTGTACGAATCATTTGTGAGTCGGTGAGCAAATCAGTTAAAAATAAATGCATATTATAAGACAAATAAAGTGTTTTTTTATCCTTGCATGCATGTTAAACTGTTTTTGGGAACTCCTAAAACAAAAATAGGAACATTTCAAATGCTATGATAGGGGCTCTTTAAAGAGTGTACAGCTATACTGTGGTCCGTTATCGGACATAACTGTCTCTGGGATTCCATGGCGGCTAAACACATCTTTTAAAGCCGCGATGACCGTGTTGGCTGTGGCTACATTTAGGTGTGCTACTTCAATGTAACGCGAAAAATAGTCTACAACCAAAAGGTATGTCTTTTTCTCCCAGAAAAATAAGTCTGTGCCCACCCGCTGCCATGGTCTCTCCGACACTGAAGTGGTTAACAACGGCTCTCTGTGTTCCGCCCTGTGTTGTGAGCATGCGCTGCAGCTTTCCACCAGCTGATTGATGTGCACAGACAATCCTGGCCACCAGACAGCCTGGCGAGCCCTTCGCTCGACACTTTACTATGCCCTGATGACCCTCATGTATCCTTTGAAGTATTTCCTGCCTCATGCTGTGGGGAATCACGATCCTTTGACCCCTTGGAAGTAGCTCTCCCGCCATTGTAAGATTCTCTCTCTCAGACCAGTATAGTCCCAGCTCTGGTGGAAGGACATGTTTCTCAGGCCACCCAGTCTCGCAGTATTGGATGAGTTTAGCGCAGATGGGATCAGCCTTCTGGCTCTTGATTATTGTATTCAACCTCATTTCTGTAGCTGGGAGGGCTTGAATTACAGAATCCACAAACACCTTAACGTCGCTCTCATTCTGCTTCTCCACCTCTGTGAACGTGTGCTTCACTGGAGCTCTGGATAATGTGTCTGCAGTTATTATTTGCTTACCAGGCACATGCACTATGTCAAAAGTGAACTTCATCAGCCTCAGACGAAACCGCAGTATTCGTGGAAGGTAGTTCCTCTAGTGCTTTGGTGCTTAACAGTGAAAGCAATGGTTTGTGATCCGTCTCCAGTCTGAATTTCAGGCCCAGGAGTTATGATGACAGCCGCTCACATGCCCAAGTGGCTGCTTAAGCCTCCTTTTCAATTTGGGCATAATGTTTTTCTGCTTCAGACAAGCTCCTAGAGATGAACACAACCGGCTTCCATGTTCCATCTGCCTGCTTTTGATTCAGTACACCCCCCAAGCCAAAGGATGAGGCGTCAGCGGAAACACATGTCTCTGCTTTTGGGGAGTAGGATGCCAACACACGAGGTGAACTCAGTTCTGATTTTAATTTCTTAAAAGCCTCCTTCTGTGGTGATCCCCAGCTCCATTCATTTTTCTCACTGAGCAGATCTTTGAGTGGGCGGGTGTAGGATGCAAGGTGGGGTAAGAACTTACCGGAATTAGCCATTCCCATCACTCTCCTTAATCCATCCACTCCAGTTGGTTCAGGCATCTCCAAAATCACCCTGACTTTCTCTGGATCTGGTGCCACACCATCAGCTCCGATTCGGTGCCCAGAAATTGAGCCTTGGGCACTACCACCATGCCCGCACACCATGGAGTGGGCTGTGTCACTTTAGAAATCACTCCCATATCCTCCATGCGTTTTAACTCTGCTTGCACCTTATCTCTCATCGGCAGTGGCACACGGCGTGGAGAAAACAGAGCATATGGAACAGCAGCTGTCTCCAACTCGATTTTATATGGCTCCTTTAATTTGCCTAGGCCAGAGAACACTGAGGGATATTCTGTTATAAAATCCTCCTGTTGCTCTTGTACAGTGTGGAGACGCTGTATTAGTGTGAGGGCTTCAATTGCAGGGAGCCCTAATAAGGGCTTGGACAATCCAGCAACTACATAAATATCCTGTTCTGTAATTTTATTCTTGATGCTTAGTCGCCCTTTAAACCGTCCCTTCACATCCAGCCTTTGATTGCCTGGTCCGAACAGCACTTTTCCAGGTGGCTGCAACACTCCATATTTCTCAATGGAGAAACTACTGCTTGGAATCGCTGTGACCGCAGCCCCTGTGTCCAATTTGAAAACTGTGTGTTCCTCATTCAGCACAATCAGTTCATTCCATCCTTCAGTTCCTTGTTTATACACCTCTCCCAGAAAAGCAAAATCACCATCCTCATAACTCTCTGACTGTCCCTCTGTTATGTTATGGACTCCTCCAGCAGACCTACATTTTTTTGCAAAATGTCCTTTACGGTGACATCTCCTGCAGTCAGCATCTTTAGCAGGGCAGTCTTTCCAAGGATGATTCTTACTGTTTTCACATCTACCCCATCCCATTGACTTGTTTTCAGTCTTACTTTTAAGTGGCTTTTGTGATCTCCTTTCCTTCTTGTGTATAGCCTCAACGTGTCCTATTGACTGCTCAGCTCCACGCAGTATTGGCTGTTGTTTTTTCACTGCCGCGCTTTGTCTCACTCTCGTTATTGCTTTCTCTAGCATTAAATCAGCATCCAACTGTAAACTTTCTGACAACTTAGCATCTCGTATGCCGACCACAATACGGTCTCTTATCAGATCTTCCTTTAGAGCGCCAAAATCACATTGCTCCGCAAGTGAATGAACAGCTGTAATAAATGACTCAACACTCTCTCCTGGCTCTTGATTCCGCTTGTTGAATCGCGCCCGTTCAAAGATAACATTCCTCTTGCTAACGCAATGCTTGTTAAAAGCCTCCGTAACGTCAGCATATGATTTTCTCTGAGCCTCGGTCAATGGTAACACATACAGTATATCTTCAGCATCATCTCCCGCTGCATACATGAAAGTATTCACCTGATATTCCTCTGTCTGTTTATCCAAACCGGATGCGATTCTGTAGCGCTCAAAACGCTTCATCCATCTTGGCCATTCAGTTATATTAGTAAAGTCGAACTTGCCGGTGCATAGCTAGCTGTGAGGCTAACATCGGTGGGGCTGGCGCTTCTCTCTCCATTTTCCCCTTATGTCACCGGTATTACTCCCTTTTAGGTTCAGTTCGCTTCTGACACCATGTTGTGTTATCTTCACAATAACAGACCAGGAATGCTCATGATATTCAGAATAACTCTTTACTCAGGAAGTCATGTCATAACACTCTGTGTCCCCACTTAACTCCCCGTACTACAACAGTTCCCTTAAACATAGTTCCCATTACAGAACATGAGTGGAATCAGGTGTACTAAGTTAAGGAATCTAAGGAATCAGGTGTCAAAAGTTAGAACCATTTCAATGTTTAAGTTTTGAACTGGTGGTGGCGCTATAGAGTTGGTCCTAAAGGGGCAAAAATTGGTCCAATTACTATTCATTAGCATCACTACAAGTGTGCCAAATTTCATCAATTTCCTACTTACGGTTCATAGGGCTGCCATAGACTCCCATTTGCGGAATAATAATAATAAAAAAACCAACAGATACAATAAGTGCCTCAGCCCCTTCGGGGCTTGGCCCATAATAATTTTCAAACAAAACGGAGGCTTGATAGATCCACCCTTCCTCATCTGCGCACTGACCTTATACTGTCTATGGCCGGTAATTTCAAGTTTTTCACACCAAAATGTCTTTTATTCAGTCAAATCATGAGGTGTTGTCATGTGTTTTGCTTCAAAATAAAGCTGAGTTTGAACACTTATTTGGCTGTATCATGTTCATAGAGGGAATGAGAGGTCATCAAATTGGCCTTGGCAGTGGCACACGGCGTGGAGAAGACAGAGCATATGGGACAGCAGCTGTCTCCAACTCGATTTTATATGGCTCCTTTAATTTGCCTAAGCCAGAGAACACTGAGGGATATTCTGTTATAAAATCCTCCTGTTGCTCTTGTACAGTGTGGAGACGCTGTATTAGTGTGAGGGCTTCAATTGCAGGGAGCCCTAATAAGGGCTTGGACAATCCAGCAACTACATAAATATCCTGTTCTGTAGTTTTATTCTTGATGCTTTTTCGCCCTTTAAATAGACTTGCACGTCTATTTAAAGCTTATAACGTGTAGTTTAATGTGTGCCTAATCACTTTCCTGTAACCTCAGGGAGTTAAAATTACTGGGAAAAGGTCAGAAAGGCACCGCCAGAGCTCACAAAAGGCCTATTTCCTCATGATGTGTTGGTGCAAAAAAAGTCTGTATTTAGCTTCAAAACAGAATTTGACGACCTTTCATTCCTGTTCAGGAATGAGATACAGCAAAATAATTAGTACATTTTTAAAGTGCTCATTCTGATCTTTATTTTGAAGCAAAAACACATGATAATAGCTAAATAATCATTAATGATTATAAAATGATATGATAATGTTAAATGTTAAAATGATTATTAATTATTAATAGAATCATAATATTTATTACTTTTTTTGCATCATATTAAATAGTGAGTATTGTCCTTATCAACGCTAACAATATCCCCACACTGTCTCCATGGTTTTTATGGATTCTAGACTCAAATCGCCATCTGGTGGACATTTTTGGGTTTGTAACTTTGAATCTCTATTTAAAATGAATGTCTTTCATTCAATTTTTATGCAACAGCAAGGTTTTGCATGTCCATTTAAAGCTTATGTGTAGTTTAATGTGTGCCTAATACATTTTCTGTATCTCTTTCAGGGAGAAAATTAAAATTAAAGGAGAGAACAGGCTGGATGGTGACACTGCACAAAAACGGCTGAACAAATTTCTTCATTGTTCATTAAAACAATGTCCAATCAGACTGTGCCTTACATCATTGGAAAGCTCATATAAAGTGTATCATCTGCAGTTTCCAAATATATGAATGACTTGAAAGAGAAGTGAAAGAGAAGAGGTACAGTTGAGCCTGTTTCAGGCTAGTGAATCCAGGCAGGTGTTTTGAAAAGCTGCCCATACAAATTTGTTGATTGTGCATCCAGGCAATGTCTAATCAGAGCGATCCTTATATCATTGGAAAGCTCATTTTTGGCCCTTTCACATGAGCCCAACCTGACTATTGTACGTTGTTCCTGGCCCGAGAGAACAGAGGTCAGATCACCCTTGTCGTGGTCATCCAAAGCTTTGTTGTAAACGCATTCGTACAAAAATCTTTGTACTTGTAAGCGATGCGCCCACGGCATTTGTAAATCAGACACAAAAGACACCCCGAGAGATTGTCTGGAGAAGTTGTGTTTTTCCTTTCCAAAGCCCAAAACACAACGCGAGCGGTGCCTAAGATGTATTAAACAGTGTTGACGGCCCCAATCCCAGTTAAATGTGTCGAACATGGTTAACTCACGTGCAGCGTGCGTGAGACTGAGACACTGAGATTATTCAAAGAAGCACAGAGAAAGCAGATCAAGAGGATCCACAAAGGACTTACATTTTCTAAAGGGTTGTTGTTAACATACCATGATATTCTCGGGGAAAAAGAGCAGCAGTCAGCTAAGCTATCAGTGCAGCACCGTAGACTACAGTTTAGAGGAGTGCACGCTCGCAACGGGGAAAGCATGAAGCTTACTTGACAACATCAGTTCATATATCAATATCGTAACGAATAGAAATAACCTTAAATAATGTATGGTTCTCTGCCTCTTTCTGTCTCTTATGCATAACGTTAGTTACTTTTTAAACACGAAAATCACATTGACTAAGAGGCAAAATGACTAAATATGCAGCGCAAGTTATATATTTCTAACTCCAAACAATTAGCCGGAAGGGAATACCCTTTGCCATCATGGCAGTCTGTTGCGCTGCTCGTGTTTGACCATTTGTTTTACGGAGGTAGCAACAGTAACTAAGGGGGGGCGGGGCTCAGCGAAAGGCTAATTCACAGTTTTTTGTGAACGATTATGAGGATGATTTTCAGATCATCATGAAGAAAGAACTCTTGGCAAAAACATCAATTACTCAAGTCTTGTGGACGCATATTTCGTATGTGTTTTGTGACCTTATTTCAGAAATTTTCATTTTTAGTTTTTCCAATAACCACGCATAAACAATATTCTCTCAAAAATACAAACATGTTCATACATGTTGCTCAAATAATATGGTTGTCCTGTTTGTGCTAAATATAGTGTAATTTCACCTGAGCCATTGATATGTTTATAAGCAACTGAAAAAAACACAGATGTCAGGGCATGTCAGAACATCCCAAGGACCCCAAATACACCTTGGTCACCAGGGGGTTTAACCGTCGCATTAAATAGATGTAGCTGTCAATTCAATGGGATTCACTTGAAACATGTAAATGGCTGTGACTATGAATTTGTTGTATGTGTAAAAAGAACAGATGGTAGCTGCGTTTCCATTTGTAAATCTTCATTTGAAGATTCAATGTTTCATGAATCGTTAAATGCTGACAACTCAGACCCATGTACACTGTATAGAGAGAGAGTCCAATACAGCAGTAATCATGACTTAAAAGAGAGGAAAAAAATCTATGTAAACGAAAAATATAAAAATAATGCAACTTACAAAAGGAAATTAATGACATCCCAATTAACGACATGACATTGACACAATAGCAAAATGCTAAAAAAATACAGCGAAAATACAGAGCACAGAAAGGCTGTGAAAGTGTTGACAAAAAAAGTTGATAGATAACAAACAGAAATATAAAAATGATATTCATTTTGCCAAAAGTATTAAAATGAGAAATGCTGAAACTCTGATGTGAGGCAGAGGTCAAAAGGAAAGAGATTGACTGTGTAATTTTATTTCATTTCATTTATTTGGTTTGGTCATTTACAGATCATTCACTCAATCAATCAAATCATTCGGAAAAAAAAAAAAACAAGAAAACACTATAAATGACCAGGTGCAGGCGGAAGCAAAAGCTTATTATGCCTGCCCTTAACTCTAGAATCAAATGCACTCATTAATGACAAGATGTTCATAAAATTGACATTAACACATTAGTGGACCACTGCCCACACCAGAAGTAAACCTGTCTTAATCATTTTTATTCTGTTGCATATTTTTCCAATGTTATTTTCTTGTAAATTTTTTTAAACTGAAAAATAGACGTAGCTTGTTTTAACTCATTACAACAACTATTCCACAATTTAACTCCTTTATTTGATAAACAATATTCTCTTAATGTAGAATGTACTTGTGGTTGATTAAACATACATAATCCTCTAAGATTGTATTTGCTTTCTCGCTGGGAAAATAATAATTGCAAACATTTAGGAGTTTTGTTGTTTTTGACTTGGTAAATAAATTTTAACGTGTACAAATCAACTAAATCAAAAAACTTCAAAATTTTTGATTGATGAAACAATAAATTACTTGGTGAATTGTAAGGTGCAAAATTAATTAATCTGATAACCTTCTTTTGTAATAAGAAAATTGGATTGGTTCTAGTTTTGTATGTATTTCCCCAAATTTCAATACCATACGTTAAGTATGGTGTGACAAGTGAACTATAAAGTAAATGTAATGCATTTTTATTCAAAATATACTGTAACTTATACAAAATTGCAATCGTTTTTGATACTTTCTTCTGAACGTTAGAAATATGCGGTTTCCATGTCATTTTACAATCTATAATTACTCCAAGAAATTTTATATAATTAACTCTTTCTAATGCATTTTCATTAATAGTTATCGTGATCTCATTATTTAACTCTTTGTTACTAAATACCATGTATTTCGTTTTATTTAAATTTAGTGACAATTTATTCAAATCAAACCAATTCTTTAGTTTATACAATTCTTTCTCTACCACCAACACAAGCTCTGTAAGATTTGGGCCAGAACAATAAATTGTTGTATCGTCCGCGAAAAGAATAAAATTTAAAACATCCAACACTTTACAAATATCATTTATATATAACAAAAATAACTTAGGGCCCAAAACAGAGCCTTGCGAAACGCCACAATTAATTCTCTGAAAACAGGACGCAACTCCAATAAAATCAACATACTGAAAACGGTCTGTTAAATAATTTTCTAACCAAGAATATACAATTCCCCTAAATCCATATTTTTCCAGTTTATGTAATAATATTTTGTGATCAATGGTGTCAAAAGCTTTCTGTAAATCCAAAAAAACTCCGATTGTATGCAATTTTTTATCTACTGAATGTGATATATTTTCTACCATTTTAACAACAGCCATTGTTGTTGACCTATGAGCTCTGAAACCAAACTGATAATCATTCATTATATTATTTACTTCAACATAACGATCTAATCTTTTAACAAATAATTTCTCTAATATTTTTGAAAATTGTGACAACAGAGAAATAGGCCGATAATTAGAAAACAGATGTTTGTCGCCCCCTTTATACAATGGAAGAACTTTTGATATTTTCATTTTAGTTGGGAATATACCAGTTTTAAAAGATTGATTGCAAATATATGTAAATGGATGAATAACATTTTCAATAATAATTTTAACTATAAACATATCAAACCCATCATTATCAATTGACTTTTTATTCTTACAGTCTTTCACTATTTTCAATATTTCATCTTTATTGGTTGGATTTAAAAAAAAGTGAATTTGGACTTTCATATGTAACCCCAATTTCCATTTCATTGTTTGATAAGGGTACAATTTTCTTTGCTAAATTAGAACCTATATTTACAAAATAATCATTAAACTCTTTAACTATTTCCTCTGTATGACGAATTGTATAGTTGTCTTTAATAAAATAATTAACACTATCTGTATCACTGTATTTTTTATGTATTAAATCATTAAGTACCTTCCATGTTCCCTGAATGTTTTGTCTATGTTGTATCAACAATTTTGTGTAGTAATCTTTCTTACTATTTCTAATTATATTAACTAGTTTTATTCTTATATATTTTATATTTGTTTTCAGCATCTTGAGTTCTGGATTGTATAAATTTCCTATCTAATAAATTTTTCTTCTTGCAAGACTTTATAATTCCTTTAGTAAACCACGGTTTCTGCATGTTACATTTATATGTTATCGTTTTAAATGGGCAGCAATTATTATAAATTTCCAGTAGTCTCTCCAAAAAAATACCGTAAGCTTCATTTGGATTTTCATAACTATAAATGTCATCCCAATTCCACTTATTTAATTCCATTTGCAGTGTTTCAATTTCTTTCGAAGTTCTATGTCTCACTCTTCTTGAATATATGGTTGGTCCTAGTAATGGTTTAAACACGTTTTGAAAACATGCAAAGACAGGCAGGTGATCACTAATATCAGTTATTAGAATACCTCCATCAATTTTACCAACTTCATTTGAAAATATATTATCAATTAATGTTGCTGATACTGTTGTTATTCTTGTTGGCTTTGCTATTACAGGAAATAAAAAACTATTATAAAAAGCATTAATAAATTCTGTGGTTTTCTTATGTCCCCCTGGATTAAGCAGGTCAACATTAAAGTCACCACAGACAATATTAGTCTTATTTCCATTTGAATTACACATGTTCCCAACAAATTCATTAAAAATATCCAATGATGAACCAGGTGTTCTATATATACAGCAAACAATTATATTCTTTTGTTTTTCCATACAAATCTCAACAGTAACACATTCTAATATATTTTCAATAGTGGTTGATCTACTAGCTATTATATTACATTGCAGACTTGAGTCCACATAAAGAGCAACTCCACCTCCTCTCCTATCTTTTCTATTCATTACAAACATTTGATATCCTTCTAATTCTACCTCTGCTAATTTGTCTTCGTCCAACCATGTTTCAGAAACAGCTACAGCACTAAATTTTGGAAACAGGTTCAAATAGTCTTTGATTTTTGAAAAGTTACCCCACAAACTTCTACTATTTAGATGTATTACAGAAAAAGCATGTATCATATTCACTCCTCTCCTGAACTGTTCATCCGTATAATAGTGACAATTTGGCTGACTACACAAATATTTGTCCGGATCAATATCTCTTTCAACGTCATACTTACTATAATTTATATAATCTATCTCATCACCTAGATGTAATATATTGACATCATCAATATTAGGCCTACATACTGCCATTTCTGAAAATTTGACTGTCGTAACAAAAACAAACATAAACTGAACTAAATACTCTACAAGTCCGTACAATAGTCCTCATGTCCAACAACAAAAGAAGTGAATCTTCATACAGTTCATCACCCATTTTTGCAGTGAAAATTGTGATCTTCTTATCCTGGAAAGTAGTCTGATCGACGATATTGAATCTGTATCTCATTCAGTTTTCAAATAAAGTTACTTAAACTGATCCAAGTCTTTTGCTTCCCTTACCGTGATCACCTTTGATTCTTCTGGCAACCCATTTGTACGAACAAAAATACGACCATTTCTGGTCCATGTCGCCTGTATCTTCTTTTGTTTCCACAAACTCCTCGCTTGTCTTGCAATATCTGCGTTCTTTCTAGTGAGATGTTCATTGATGTACACTCCGCTTCCCCTTAGCTTGCGTGCTTGTCGCAGTAATTCATCCTTGCGCTTTCGATTCGCAAAGCGATTACTATCGCCGGAATGGCAGGCTTTAGGTTTTGTTTACTGGGAAGCAGGTGACAAGCCGATATATCCTTCGTGTCAATGATGATGTCCTTTTTTGCAAAAAAAGATTCCACTTGTTGCTCCAGTGTTTGCAGCTCCTCCACCGGTGCGTTTTCCCCTCCATAGCGCGTCCAGTGCCAGCTGCAGCTACTCGGGCATAACTTCGGTGCTTTGTTTCCAATCCATTTAATGATTACTTCGTCTCCCCGCGTATACTGTTCTAGGTCATCAATTCTTCTCTCTAGCCCATTTATGACCGCATCCTTCTCCGAAAGAAGTACTTTTAGATTTTTCACTTCATCCAACAGCGTCACTATCTTAGCTTGCTGCTGCGTCAGGGTGAAGATGTCTTTAGACAGAGTTTCAGCGATCTCTTAATTTCTTCCAACTCGTGGTTTACTTCCACTTGTGGATCTGTTCTCTTAGGTGGCATGTTTGATCCAGTTGAAAATCAATAAATAACAATTTTAAATCAATTTACTTCATCAGTTTGCTTCTCCAGGTTCACCAGCGTGCAGCGGAACCATGTCATGATCACGTCCTTTGAATCCAAATTGAACAATTTAAAGACAAAATATCTACTGGTCCTGATTATGTGTGTTCAGTTGGTCATTGTTGCTGCTTTAAAATGCAGGTCATTCACTGTGAAATAAATAAATATGTAAAATAAAAAAAAATAAAAAAGTCCATGCTGGCTATATTGCAGACAAATGTATGGCAAACACTGAATTATTTGCATAACTGTAATAAAGGCTGAATAAAAATTATAAAAATACTCCAGTTGGATCTCTGAGGATTTGTCACACATGCGATAGAAAGATCAGTGAAGGTAAAATGCCAGCTGAAAGTGTAGCAAATAATCTTGGCCTGGATCAAATTCCTGTTGAATTGAGTCGTTTAAACTCTTGAAACACACCTAATAGCAAAGCATATTCCATTCATGAAGAATGGAATGTCAGGACATGTGTGTCGAAAAAGAGCACAATATTGAGAATGAAGATGAAGAGATCACTGATGAAACACTTCATGATCGACAGCAACATGGTTTATTCATGGATTCATGTTTACAGCCAGTGGATATTGCACAAGAGGTTTTAGTTAGATCAACATTTTGATGGAGTTATATCACTTGCACCAGCAGAGGGCAATAATCCAGTGAGAATGTTAATGGATAAAACTAACAAAGCCAAAATGTTTCCTTTCGAAAGGGAACTGCGAACCGCGTCAAGCGCTATGAGGAAACGCCTCAGCGTGACTGATGACTGAAACACTGTTGAATCACGACAATACTATTGGCCGGCGTCAGCCATGACGTCATGCTCTAGTGCGACAAGGCTAGAAGTATAAGAGGAGCGCCAAGAGAACAAAGTATAAGAGGAGCGCCTAGAGAACATGTCATCCTCTTTCGCCTTCAGGGACTGTCTCTCTGACACTGGATGAAATTAGGATGAAACTATGGCAAACAAGGAAAGTGTGCCGACCCGTGTGAGAGGTTTCTCACACCTGATGGCACTCGCTACCTTTGTGGCTTTGTCTAGGTGAAGACCATGCGCTCTCTGTTCGAGGGGATAGAATGCACCGATCGAGAGCGTTTTTCTCAATGATAGCGCTCTGTTCTTGTCTGTCTTTTTTCTCGAGGGAGCATTGAAAGTTATCTTTCTTTCCGGTTCGGGTCCCGCTCGTGCCAAGGCCGAGAGGAGACTAAGATTGCGGGGATCTCAGAGGGAGCTCGTTGACGAGTTTAAGAGAGCAGTGAATCTCTCAGAATTGTCGATGGGTGGCGCTCTGACGCATCCTACTCGTCCAGCAGTCAGTGCTCTACTGAATGCGCCAGCCAGGCTTGAAAGAAAAAAAAAAAAAGAAATAATGCCATGGCAGCGCATCAGGGGAATGCATTCAAGAAAAAAAAATTAAATCTTGATGAGCGCTTTCTCTCTGGTCACACCATACCAGACACCATTAACAGTAGTTCGCACTACGTGCCTCCTTTAGTTAAAATGAACATAGACAGGCTGTAATGAATGGCTTCAGGAGGCGCATGCGCGTGTAATCTGTATTTATGTTTGTAGCTCCGGAGAATTTCTTCATTAATCCTTGTTTTTTTTTATAAACTAGCACTTTCTATTTTTATATCATGTGAACTTATCCTCGATACTATTCCTTATAAAAAACAATTGAATTGCTTTTATATCGCTACTTAGATCCAATTTTCCGAATCTAGGCTACTAGCCTTTAGCCCGCTAGCATTCCACGCGTGGCCCTTCGCCTATCGGCCGTCTCATTTTACACCCGTTTCACTGAAAGGATACGGGCTGTATACGGCGTTCCAGTCCAAAATTAGTAGTGATATTTGTAGTATCACTACTAATTTACTGTTCATCTTTTATAATGGCGAACTTATCAGATGCGTGTCTAACTTTACCTCTGAGTGCAGGTGAGGACACATTCGAGCTGTTCTCGGTGAATCAGGAGCTGGAGCACGTCGAGAAACAGATCCGAGGTCTGCTGGCGAAGCAAGCCGAGACTGTTGGATCGGCGTTCAACGCTTGAAGCATCACGCGCCGATGCTCACAAATCAGAGGTTAGTAACGTTAACTCTTTGTCTCCGAATTCGTCGACTGTGCTCGACACTCGCTTGTCTCTCTGCCCAGGAGGACGCGGGTAATGCTCGGGCTTCTTTCACTCCGGCACCGACACAACACCATGGAGCATGGATCACGCAGCGGAAGACACGGAGCCAGGACCACAGGCTACCTCTCCGCCCCTCCCAACCTTCGAGATCTCCACTCGGAACCGCTTCTCCCCTCTTTGCGAGCCGGAACGCGACGGCGCCGTGATCATCGGCACATCCAGTGGTCCGTCATGTCAGCGCTCCCTCGGGTAAAGGTAATGTGCGCACTCACTGCTTTCCTGGTGCTCGTGTTCTTGATGTCGCTGCTCAGGTTCCCGAGATCCTGAACGGTGACGAGCGCGTCGGAGCTGTTGTGCTGCACGCGGGAGCGAACGACATCCGGCTGCAGCAGACCGAGGTGCTGAAGGACTGCATGAGCCTGATCGAGACGGTACGCACCACAGCGCCGAAAGCAATGATCATTGTGTCCGGACCGCTTCCCACGTACAGACAAGGACAGGAAAGGTTCAGTAGACTATTTGCACTTAATGAATGGTTAATGTTAATGTGTAATGAACAGAAACTGCTCTTTGTAAATAATTGGCATCTGTTTTGGGAGCGACCGAGGCTGTATGGGCAGACAGACTTCACCCAGCAGAATCGGAGCGGCTGTTCTGTCGGACAACATCTCCGAGACGCTACGCACCAGATGACTAGTAAGTCAAAGTCCAAATCACAGCCTCTGTTGTCCAAACTTAACTAATATGCCTAGTGTAGAACATTATATAGAAACTGTGTCCATTCCTCGTTTAGTGAAGCCAAACAATAAATCTAGTGTAGGATCAAGCAAAAATCTTATTGTAATTAAACCAGAAAATCTAAATATCAGTGAACAAAAACAATTTCTAAAGCTAGGTCTTCTAAACATTAGATCGCTCACACCTAAGGCGGTTACTGTAAATGAAATGGTCACAGATAATGATTTCGATGTTCTGTGCCTTACTGAAACCTGGCTTAAACCAAATGAGTATTTCGGTCTAAATGAGTCTACTCCGCCAGGATACTGTTATAAACACGAAGACCTCGATCTAATCGATTCGTGGCGGCGGTGCTGCAACAATCTATAAAGATATTTTTAATGTTACTCAGAAAACAGGTCACAGGTTTAATTCATTTGAAGTACTTGTGCTAAATGTTACGACTCTTAGATGTAAGAAAGAAATCCATATTATCTCTAGCCTTGGCTACCATATATAGACCTCCAGGGCCATATGCTGAAAGTATATGTAAGAGTTTGCAGACTTTCTCTCAGATCTATTAGTAAACGTCGATAAAGCAATAATTGTTGGAGATTAACATACACGTAGACAATAAAAATTATGCATTAGGGGCTGCGTTTACAGATTTATTAGACTCCTTTGGGGTCGAGCAAAATGTCAGTGGTCCCACTCATCGTCTAAACCATACACTAGATTTAATTATATCATATGGAACCAATCCAACCGATATAGATATTATACCGCAGAGTGATGATGTCACTGATCATTACATGGTAACTTGCATAATACGTACTGCTGAAATATGTCAGGTTGCGCCACGTTATAGACCAGGCAGAACAATCCTTCCAACCACTACAGATAGATTCTCAAATAGCTTACCTGATCTATCTAAGCTACTAAGTGAACCCAAACAAACAGATGAATTAGAGGAAATGACTAGCAGTTTGAGCACCATTTTCACTAGTACATTAGATATTGTTGCACCAATTTAGATTAAAAAAGGTTGGAGAGAAAACTAAAGCACCCTGGTACAACAGTGATACGCATGCTATCAAGAGAGAAACTCGTATCTTAGAGCGTAAATGGAAACAAACTAATTTAGGTCTTTAGAATCGCGTGGAAAGACAGTATGTCACGTTATAAAAAGGCTCTAAAAACAGCCAGGGCTGAGCATCTCCGCAAACTAATAGAAAATAACCAAAATAATGCAAGGTTTTTATTTAACACCGTGGCTAGACTAACAAATAAACATCACCAGAGCAAAATATACCGTTACAGTTTAGTAGTAATGATTTTATGAATTACTTAAATGAGAAAATTGAAAGCATCCGAAACACTATTATAAATGTACAATCCTCTATGGTCTCTTATGATTCAACCTCAATTATGGCCCCTCTAGAACAACTACAGCGCTTTACAACGATAGGACAGGAAGAGCTAAATAAACGTATCATTGCATCTAAACCAACAACATGTTCATTAGATCCAATACCCACTAAACTACTGAAAGAACTGTCTTACCTGTCAGTGGAAGAGCCTCTCCTCAATATTATTAACTCGTCTTTATCTTTAGGTCATGTTCAAAAAATATTCAAGCTGGCAGTAATAAAACCTCTCATTGAGAAACCGCAATTAGATCCAAATAACTTAGCAAATTACAGACCCATTTCAAATCTTCCATTTATGTCCAAAATTCTAGAAAAAGTTGTCCACTCAATTGTGCTATTTTTTGCAAGAAAATGAATGATTCAGACCGCATCATAGTACAGAAACTGCGCTAGTTAAAATTACAAATGACTTACTTTTAGCTTCTGACCAAGGCTGTATCTCAATACTAGTCCTACTTGATCTTAGCGCTGCGTTCAGACACTATAGATCATAAAATACTCTTGGATCGGACTACAAAACTACACTGGTGTTCCGGGACAGGCATTAAGCTGGTTTAGATCGTACTTATCAGACCGTTATCATTTTGTCTGTTTAAACGGGGAAAAAAATCGAAGATAACGTCAGTAGACTATGGAGTACCGCAAGGATCGGTTTTAGGCCCTCTGCTATTCTCAATATATATGCTGCCACTTGGTAATATTATAAGAAAACATGGAATTAATTTCCACTGTTACGCTGACGACACTCAATTATATATTTTCATCACGACCAGACGAAAACACTACCTCGTCTAAATTGGCAGAGTGTCTCAAAGATATAAAATGCTGGATGACGCGTAATTTCCTGCTATTAAATTCAGATAAGACGGAAGTATTACTTATTGGTCCTAAAAACTACTCACAAAACCTCTTACAATACAACTTTAATATAGATGGATGTCCTGATGACCTGGGTGTTATACTAGACCGCAACTTGTCTTTCGAAAATCATATTTCATGTTACAAGAACAGCCTTTTTCCACCTTAGAAACATTGCTAAGCTACGTAACATGCTATCTGTTTCTGATGCAGAAAAATTAGTTCATGCATTCATGACCTCGAGACTGGATTACTGTAATGCTTTATTAGCTGGTTGTCCTGCATCCTCAATAAACAAGCTCTAGCTAGTCCAAGGCCGTCTAAACGGTCCATTCGGCCATTGGAGAGTCCCTTTCGGACGGTGGTCCACGGACGAGCGCGCCGGCCCCCGAAATTTTGGGGGGCCGGCCGACGGCGCCCAAGGTCCTCGCCCGGCGCGTGGGGGCGCGCGGGGCGTCCGGGCCGGACCCCGAGCCCCCGGGGGGCCGACGGGAGCCGCGCAAAGTTTCGGGGCCACCGACGCAGTTCCGCAACGTTCCCTCGGTGGAGCCACCCTCCGGGAGAGCCCGCGAACCCACTAAACGTCCGACCGGCCATCGCTCCCACAGGGGGTCCGGCGACCCGCCCCCGGCCCCCGGCCACGCCCCGTCCCGCTAACCCACTATTCGTCCAATATCCCACTAAGTCGGCCAAACGTCTCGGCAGACGCCCCCGCCCGCCCCCGGCCACGCCCCCGTCCCACGGACCCACTATTCGTCCAATAACCCACTAAGTCGGCCAAACCCCTCGGGAACGCCCCCGCCCACCCCCGGGCCACGCCCCCGTCCCACGGACCCACTATTTGTCCAATAGCCCACTATATTTACCAAACGTCCCGGGACCGCCCCCGGGACCGCCCCGGGCCACGCCCCGTCCCACGGACCCACTATTTGTCCAATAACCCGCTATATTTTTTAAAAGTTTTCCCGCAGTTCGTTCGACGTGCTGCGATCGGACACGATCCCGCCGCCGATCTGTTGAATGTGGATTCGGGTAGTATTTTCGATAGACGTTTTAAGTGAAGGTCCTGTCCCGATGAAAGCCGTTTATCTGCACTCAGCTGGGGCCCCTGAGTCCGTAGCACCAAGCGCCATCCCATGATTCCACTGTCCAATAACCCACTATGTGTCCAATAACCAACTATTGTCAAATGTACTGACCCCAGCCTCCATGCAATAAGCTGCAAATGGACGCAATCCCACTGGCAATCAATCCCACTGTCCAATAACCCACTATGTGTCCAATAACCAACTATTGTCAAATGTGCTAACCCCAGCCTCCATGCAATAAGCTGCAAATGGACGCAATCCCACTGGCAATCAATCCCGCTGTCCAATAACCCACTATGTGTCCAATAACCAACTATTGTCAAATGTGCTAACCCCAGCCTCCATGCAATAAGCTGCAAATGGACGCAATCCCACTGGCAATCAATCCCATTGTCCAATAACCCACTATGTGTCCAATAACCAACTATTGTCAAATGTGCTAACCCCAGCCTCCATGCAATAAGCTGCAAAGGGACACAATCCCACTGGCAATCAATCCCACTGTCCAATAACCCACTATGTGTCCAATAACCAACTATTGTCAAATGTGCTAACCCCAGCCTCCATGCAATAAGCTGCAAATGGACACAATCCCACTGGCAATCAATCCCACTGTCCAATAACCCACTATGTGTCCAATAACCAACTATTGTCAAATGTACTAACCCCAGCCTCCATGCAATAAGCTGCAAATGGACACAATCCCACTGGCAATCAATCCCACTGTCCAATAACCCACTATGTGTCCAATAACCAACCATTGTCAAATGTACTAACCCCAGCCTCCATGCAATAAGCTGCAAATGGACACAATCCCACTGGCAATCAACCCCACTGTCCAATAACCCACTATGTGTCCAATAACCAACTATTGTCAAATGTGCTAACCCCAGCCTCCATGCAATAAGCTGCAAATGGACGCAATCCCACTGGCAATCAATCACACTGTCCAATAACCCACTATGTGTCCAATAACCAACTATTGTCAAATGTGCTAACCCCAGCCTCCATGCAATAAGCTGCAAATGGACGCAATCCCACTGGCAATCAACCCCACTGTCCAAAAACCCACTATGTGTCCAATAACCAACTATTGTCAAATGTACTAACCCCAGCCTCCATGCAATAAGCTGCAAATGGACACAATCCCACTGGCAATCAATCCCACTGTCCAATAACCCACTATGTGTCCAATAACCAACTATTGTCAAATGTACTAACCCCAGCCTCCATGCAATAAGCTGCAAATGGACACAATCCCACTGGCAATCAACCCCACTGTCCAATAACCCACTATGTGTCCAATAACCAACTATTGTCAAATGTACTAACCCCAGCCTCCATGCAATAAGCTGTAAATGGACACAATCCCACTGGCAATCAACCCCACTGTCCAATAACCCACTATGTGTCCAATAACCAACTATTGTCAAATGTACTAACCCCAGCCTCCATGCAATAAGCTGCAATTGGACAGAATCTGATTCAAACAGAATCTGTTTGAATTTGAAATAGATAAATAGATAGACATTTTAATAAAGTTCCCTGTCATGATGAAAACCACTTATCTGCACTCAGCTGGGGCCCCTGAGTCCGTAGAACCAAGCGCCATCCCATAATTCCACTGTCCATGAACCCACTATGTGTCCAATAACCCACTATTTTCAAATGTACTAACCAGAGCCTTCATGCAAAAAGCTGCAAATGGACACAATCCCGCCTGTAATCTATTCAATGGGTTTTTAGGTAGTATATTTCAAAAATAGTGGGTTATTGGACACATAGTGGGTTCATGGACAGTGGAGTTAAGGGGTGGCACTTGGTTCTGTGGATTCAGGGGCCCTAGTTGAGTGCAGAAACATGGTTTTTATCCAAATATTATGAAAGCTAAGCTTAAAAAACACTGTCCAAATACCCACTATTTGTCCAATAACCCATTATTTTTGAAATGTACTGACCAAAACTCCATGCAATAAGCTGCAAACGGACACAATCCCGCCTGCCATCGATTCAATGGGAATTTTAGCATGGTATTTTTTTGTCTTTTTTTTCACTTTTTTTTCTTGATAAAAACTACATTACTGTAATCAGGGGGCCCCCCTGAGTCTGCGGAACCAGAGCGTCGCCCCAAAATTCCACCGTCCACGAACCCACTATTTTTATAATGGCATAAATGCTACGTGGGATGTCCATATCTCAGCTCTGGAAGGGTCTAGAGCCTCCATTTTGGCCCTCAGGTGTTTGTCCCATGACCCTCTATCAGAATCCTGAATTTCGAGAAGATTGGAGAAACTCAAACTTTTGACCCGAAAAAACGACAGTGGTACCCCTGTCGTAATTTTTGGTCCGAAAAAACAAGTTTCTCCGATCTTCTCGAAATTCAGGATTCTGAAAGAGGGCCTTGGGACTAACACCTGAGGGCAAAAATGGAGGCTCTAGACCCTTCAGGGGCTGAGATATGGACATCCCACGTAGCATTTGTCCCATTATAAAAATAGTGGGTTCGTGGACGGTGGAATTTTGGGGGCGCCGCTTGGTTCCGCGGTCTCGGGGCCCCCCTGATTACAGTAATATAGTTTTTATCAAGAAAAAAAAAGTGAAAAAAAGACAAAAAAATACCATGTAAAAAATCCCATTGAATCGAATGGCAGGCGGGATTGTGTCCGTTTGCAGCTTATTGCATGGAGTTTTGGTCAGTACATTTAAAAAATAATGGGTTATTGGACAAATAGTGGGTTTTTGGACACATGTTTTTAAGCTTAGCTTTCCAAATATTTTGATGAAAACTATGTTACTGGACTTAGGGAGGGCCTCTGAGTCCGTAGCACCAAGCGCCATCCCTTAATTTCACTGTCCAAAAACACACTATGTGTCCAATAACCCACTATTTTCTAATGTACTAACCCCAGACTTCATGCAATAAGCTGCAAATGGACACAATCCCACTGGCAATCAATCCCACTGTCCAAAAACCCACTATGTGTCCAATAACCAACTATTGTCAAATGTACTAACCCCAGCCTCCATGCAATAAGCTGCAATTGGACAGAATCCCACCTGCAATCTGTTTGAATTTTAAATAGATGAATAGATAGACATTTTAATAAAGTTCCCTGTCATGATGAAAACCACTTATCTGCACTCAGCTGGGGCCCCTGAGTCCGTAGAACCAAGCGCCATCCCATAATTCCACTGTCCATGAACCCACTATGTGTCCAATAACCCACTATTTTCAAATGTACTAACCAGAGCCTTCATGCAAAAAGCTGCAAATGGACACAATCCCACTGGCAATCAATGCCACTGTCCAATAACCCACTATTTGTCCAATAACCCACTATTTTCAAATGTACTAACCAGAGCCTTCATGCAATAAGCTGCAAATGGACACAATCCCACTGGCAATCAATCCCACTGTCCAATAACCCACTATGTGTCCAAAAACCAACTACTGTCAAATGTACTAACCTTAGACTTCATGCAATAAGCTGCAATTGGACAGAATCCCACCTGCAATCTGTTCAAATTTTAAATAGATAGACATTTTAATAAAGTTCCCTGTCATGATGAAAACCACTTATCTGCACTCAGCTGGGGCCCCTGAGTCCGAAGCACCAAGCACCATCCCTTAAGTCCACTGTCCAATAACCCACTATGTGTCCAATAACCAACTATTGTCAAATGTACTAACCAGAGCCTTCATGCAATAAGCTGCAAATGGACACAATCCCACTGGCAATCAACCCCACTGTCCAAAAACCCACTATGTGTCCAATAACCAACTATTGTCAAATGTACTAACCCCAACCTCCATGCAATAAGCTGCAAATGGACACAATCCCACTGGCAATCAACCCCACTGTCCAATAACCCACTATGGGTCCAATAACCAACTATTGTCAAATGTACTAACCCCAGCCTCCATGCAATAAGCTGCAAATGGACACAATCCCACTGGCAATCAACCCCACCGTCCAAAAACCCACTATGTGTCCAATAACCAACTAGTGTCAAATGTACTAACCCCAGCCTCAATGCAATAAGCTGCAAATGGACACAATCCCACTGGCAATCAACCCCACTGTCCAATAACCCACTATGTGTCCAATAACCAACTATTGTCAAATGTACTAACCCCAGCCTCCATGCAATAAGCTGCAATTGGACAGAATCCCACCTGCAATCTGTTTGAATTTTAAATAGATAAATAGATAGACATTTTAATAAAGTTCCCTGTCATGATGAAAACCACTTATCTGCACTCAGCTGGGGCCCCTGAGTCCGTAGAACCAAGCGCCATCCCATAATTCCACTGTCCATGAACCCACTATGTGTCCAATAACCCACTATTTTCAAATGTTCTAACCAGAGCCTTCATGCAAAAAGCTGCAAATGGACACAATCCCGCCTGTAATCTATTCAATGGTTTTTTAGGTAGTATATTTCAAAAATAGTGGGTTATTGGACACATAGTGGGTTCATGGACAGTGGAGTTAAGGGTTGGCACTTGGTTCTGTGGATTCAGGGGCCCCAGTTGAGTGCAGAAACATGGTTTTTATCCAAATATTATGAAAGCTAAGCTTAAAAAACACTGTCCAAATACCCACTATTTGTCCAATAACCCATTATTTTTGAAATGTACTGACCAAAACTCCATGCAATAAGCTGCAAACGGACACAATCCCGCCTGCCATCGATTCAATGGGAATTTTAGCATGGTATTTTTTTGTCTTTTTTTTTCGCTTTTTTTTGATAAAAACTACATTACTGTAATCAGGGGGCCCCCCTGAGTCTGCGCAACCAAGCGTCGCCCCCAAAATTCCACCGTCCACGAACCCACTATTTTTATAATGGCATAAATGCTATGTGGGATGTCCATATCTCAGCTCTGGAAGGGTCTAGAGCCTCCATTTTGGCCCTCAGGTGTTTGTCCCATGACCCTCTATCAGAATCCTGAATTTCGAGAAAATTGGAGAAACTCAAACTTTTGACCCGAAAAAAACGACAGTGGTACCCCTGTCGTAATTTTTGGTCCGAAAAAACAAGTTTCTCCGATCTTCTC
This sequence comes from Hybognathus amarus, assembly GCA_030378365.1. Lineage (NCBI taxonomy): Eukaryota > Metazoa > Chordata > Actinopteri > Cypriniformes > Leuciscidae > Hybognathus > Hybognathus amarus. The sequence goes on from JAQIUQ010004519.1 coordinate 27,315, forward strand.
GAAATTCAGGATTCTGAAGAGGGCCTTGGAGACTAACACCTGAGGGCAAATGGAGGCTCTAGACCCTTCAGGGCTGAGATATGGACATCCACGTAATAGCATTTATACCATTATGAAAATAGTGGGTTCATGGACAGGTGGAATTTTGGGGCGACAGCTTGGTTCCGAAGCAAGTCCACCAATTAGCATCCCAAAAAACAATTGAAACTCTTAAAACATTTGTTAGAACAAGAACCCAAACAAACAAGTAAAACTTTTAAAACATTTATTGAAAACACAAAAACTGATTACAAAACAAGTGAACTGATTAGAAATGAACAGATTAAGAACTGAAAATAAACACACAAACTGATTAGAAAACAACTGAACTGATTGAAATTGAACAGATTATTAAATGATTATAAATGAACACACAAACTGATTAGAAAATAAACGGATTAAAAGAACTGATTTAAAAAAAACAAACAAATTCAAATTGAACAACCTTATTTAAAAAGATAACTTCTTCGGCTTCCGCATCCTCTTTGCCCTAAGAAGAAGCTTCTGGGCAACTTTGTTAGGAGACTTAAGTGGTGACAGGCGGACAACAGGACGCCGTCGCCGACTTGCCGGGCTGGACATGCCCTGCAAAGATCGAGAGGGAAAGAAGAATGAGCAAACACTCCAAACACTCGTCAGACAAACGTTTAAACAGACCCGCCAAAAGTCAGACTTACCGAAGTGGACGGTTTCTCCTGGTCCTGGCCCTGGCCCTTGCCCTTGCCCTGGCCCTGGCCCTTGCCCTGGCCCTGGCCCTTGCCCTGGTCCTGGTCCTGGTCCTGCTCCTGGTCCTGCTCCTGTTCCTGGTCCGGCTCCTGGTCAGGCTCCTGGTCCTGGTCTGGGGGGCTGGCGGAGGGGGCTCGTCTCTTCTGTGGCTTCCTGGACCCCTTGCGACGGAGGAGGAGGAGGAGGTGGTGGTGGTGTTGGGGCTGTCTGGGGTCGCCGGGGGGCATCCTCACCCTCCACGGCAGCCTGGAAAAGCGTCCCAACAATGTCGGGCCTGTTTGGCGTCCAAATTCAGGGCATAGAATTTGTCAGCCGTGGAGGTGTCGTGGCACATGAACCGTGCCACTTTGTGCCGGTCCCCGGGGCTGATGGTGTTCTTGGCCTGTTCAGAGAGAAAAGCACAGTTGGAAACAAACACCCTTACGTCACGAGTTCACAAGGCAGAAAAACACGGGCTGGAAAACTCACGTGGGTTGCGATGGAGGTCCTGACATCTGTGAATGTCGGAGTACCTGGCAGTTTAAGCCCAGCCCATGCCTCCTGAAAATATTGGTTAAGGTTTTTGCAGGGGCTGGGCTTGAATGTGAAAAAAAAGTAGTGGGCGTCGCTCCCGCCCACTAGATCCTCCCTCATGGCCAGGAACTCCGACATCCACTTGTATTCGGTCTCGGTCAGGGCCAGCTGAGCGGCACCGAAGGCTTGGTTTGTCTTGTGGGTGGAAATCTGTGGAAACAGCAACAAACGAGCGGCGTAAGAGAAGGACAGAGACACATAAGAGAAAGAGAGAGAGAGAGAGAGAGAGAGAGAGAGAGAGAGAGAGCATTTAACATTCAACTCACATTAATGACATAACACCCGTCCATGGTGGCCTCGCGCGCTGCCTCCACCTCCCCAATAGTCATATTCTGAAACACCCCACCGCGATGCCCGTAGATGCAGGCAAGGTAGGCGTGAGGTGCCCATAAAATGACCATTGGTCCTTCCTATCCAGCGTCAACTTCAGACGGGCTGTGAAAAAACAATGACAAAAAGTGTTAAACAGTGCTACGCAAAGGTTTAAGAGGTAAGAGGAGGCAAAAACTTACCAAGGATTTCAGGAATGGCAGCCTTGGCGGAGGCAACGCACTGGCGGAGAGTGGCCTTGGGGATCAAGTGGCCCTCCTTGGCCTGTTTGACCTCCACCTGGTGGACCACCACTCTCCGCCGAACCGAGCGAATCAGACTTTTTATCTCCCGGTTCAGGCCAACCATGACGGTGCGGGAGAGGCGGCAGTTGGACGGCGGGGTCTCCGAGATGTACCCCAAGAATTGCGACACATTCTTGAGGTACATCTGTATTGTCGGCTCAGCGATCTTGGCCTGGTTGAGGGACTGGTGCCAAGACCGCATCCTCGCCGTCTGGTTCAAGAAACCGAAGCTGGCCAGGTCGATGTGCCCGCCGCCATGTACGCAATAAAATTGCGTATGCGGTAAAGCTTGGACCCCACATTGTTCACAAGCCTGGGAGTGGGGTTGGCACCCTCTTGATGGCCACGGAACTCGTCCAGCAGGACATCTGCAAAAAGAGAGAAAACACACAACAACATACAGGGTCAGAACAAAAACACGGGGTCAGAAAACACTGTACGCAGAGGGAGAAGCCACAAAGTAATAGTAATAATACATTTAAAACTAAAAAAAAACATTTAAAAGTTGCTTTCTCAAAGCGCTTTACAGACAAACATAACAACAGAAAAGCTGCACACTTTAAATGAAAAATTAAGCAAGTAAAATAAATAATCAGGTAAAAGCAATCCTAAAAAGCATTTAAAAGTTGCTATCTCAAAGCGCTTTACAGACCAACATAACAACAGAAAAAGTAACACACTTTTAAACGAAAAATTAAGCAAGTAAAATAGATTATCAGGTAAAAGCAATCCTAAAATAAAATAGAATAAAGAGTACTCACTCAGAGCTGGCACGTGGTCAGGGAAGGGATGTTTCTGCGGCTGCGGAGATGGCTGGAAAGGGGAAGAGACTGGGGGACCCCGTCGCCCGGCTCCTCCGAAGGCATGGCGCAGGCCTCTTCTTCTTCCTCCTCGTCCCCGCCGCCATCTCCCTTCCCTGGGGACCGGAGTGCAGACAGGAGCCTCCCCGTCACCCTCGCTACCTGGGAAGAGGGGCTTGGCCTCGACCTCCTCCTCAGTCGCTTGTAGCGGCGGGTGACCTCCTGTAGTGCCTTGCTGAGGGTTTCCACCTGCAGGTGCTTGTCCGCCAACTGGTCCCTGAGGCACAGGCAAGCGGGGTTGGTGCATGATGGAGCAGGGGCCTCCTCCTCCTCCTCCTCCTCCTCAACAGGCCCATGGATGTCCTCCTGGTCGAGAGTCGTGACCAGCGGCACTTCGGGGGTTGCTCGCCCTCAGCTTGGCCAGGTCCTCCAGGATCCTCCCCCTCTTATGGTAGCCAAAGTCTTCCTCCGAGTCGAGGCCGTAAGCTCGCTGTGGCATTTCAGGTGGCGGTCCATCCGGGCGGTGGTCTTGCCGCAGGCAGGCACCGGGCAAGTGCCCCTCCGGACGTCCACCCTCCCTGAAGAAAGGGCCAGCAGCAGTTTCCTCTCCTCCTTGTTCTTCACAAGGTGGGTGTTGGTCAGGTGCTGGCTCAGCTGGTGGTAGGGACGGAAGCAGATCGGGCAGTCTTCGATGGTCATGTTGAGTTCTTGCTGTAAAGACTGAGCCGTGCAGGGCTCTTTTATACTGTTTTTGAGGTCACGTTCAACTGAGAGGACTGTCCAAAGTGGACGGGGGGGGGGGTTGCAGGCCACTTTCAACTGAGAGGACTATCCAAAGTGGACGGGGGCCGGGGGGGGGGGTTCCAGGCCACTTTCAACTGGGAGGACTGTCGAAAGTAGACTGACTGGGGGTTGGACAGTCCTCTCATTTGAAAGTGGACTGGGGGGGGGTTCCAGGCCACTTTCAACTGCGAGGGCTGTCCAACGTGGACTGGACTGGAACTCCCCCCCCCAGTCCACTTTCAACTGAGAGGACGGTCCAAAGTGGACGGGGGGGGGGTTCCATCATTTATGGCTGTAATGTACATCAATGTGTGGATTTTAATTAACCCTTTAGGCGCCAGAGGTTTTTTCCAAAAACTTTAGATTTTGACATCTTAATTTCAAAAGACAATATCTTAAAAGTGAAACAAGATAGATACTTTTTGTAAATTAGAGAAATATTAAGCATGACCCAAAGTTTATGTAGGGATTAAATTTCCCCATCTAATTTGCATATTATGACGTCATATAGTGGCAGAAATCTTGGATTATAGAATTTTCATGAAAAGTCACATGTTTAAATGATAAAATGCAGCACTTCTTCCCCCCAAAATGTCCATCACCTTCTGTATGCTATATGGCACAATACTGAATGCTCAGGTATATAGTAAATAATAACCAAACTGTGCAAATCATTACTAATAAATGGTAGAACAAACCATATGCATGTAGTGTTTGGCCTTTTGCTGTGGAGATTTTCCTTTTCCTACGTGCAGTAGGCACTCTGATTCCATGTATGGGGCTTATATTATTTATATGACACACAAACACAAGTAGACAAGAGCTGTTTAGTTCAAGAGATGACTCGTTAGGGCAAAGCGCAGCTCATAAGTGATGATAGGAGCAGCGCGATCACGGCCAGATCTACCTCGCGCGCGCGCACGTCAAGTATGCATACTATTGCGACTCCCCACCCTGCCTTCTGTACTATGAATACTTCGACCTCGTCTAACATACCCAGTGATAATAAACAAAGTCTCCACCACAATACTATCGCCGCGATCGCGGAGAGACTGATGAAATGGCTCACTCTCACACTATCTCCGCTTTTGATCACACTGATTCAGTGTGCTGTAACTCGAACATTTTGTATAGAAACATGACGTTTTTTTGAGTCAGGGATGAAGTATGACATGTCTGCCATCCAGTGGAGGGGATGTCGAACGAAATTTGACACCCAATTTGACAAAATCGGCCGTTTTATTCAGTGACGCATCTTGTCGAGTAAACTCGAACCGTGGCGCCTAGAGGGTTAAGAAATAATTCAAGAAATTTAATTAAGAACACACATAGCGGGTTCGTGTCACGGTTCATAAATTCATTGATTCCTTCTTGTCTCGTGTTTCTGTTGTTATCTGTGTGTGTGTGGGTGTGAGTGGGCGTTGCCACTCCATTCCGCTGATCAGCTCTGCTGATCAGCGCGCCCAGCTGACAATCATCCTCTCACCAGCTGCAGCTCATTCTATCCCCTACATATACTCACAGTTTTCTCCTCTCATTGTCAGATCGTTGTATGAAGTCCTCACCTGGATTATCACCGCCGTGGATCACCGCACTTCACTTCGGACCTTCACTTCACTGCACTTCTGATCATCACCGGATCCCTGGCCATCCAGTCCCTGCGTTACCAGTCTTGTGTGTTTTGTGTCATTCTGACCGTGGACAGAGTTAATAAAGCTTTCACCCGCATCTTTGCTTCCGTGGTTCTTGCCGTTACAGTTCGTGGACAGTGGAATTATGGGGTGGCACTTGGTGCTATGGATTCAGGGGCCCCAGCTAAGTGCAGAAACATGGTTTTCATCCCAATATTTGGAAAGCTAAGCTTAAATAAAAGCTTAAATAACCCATTATTTTTGAAATGTACTGACCAAAACAACATGCAATAAGCTGCAAACGGACACAATCCCGCCTGCCATCGATTCAATGGGAATTTTAGCATGGTATTTTTTTGTCTTTTTTTTCACTTTTTTTATTGATAAAAACTGCATTACTGTAATCAGGGGGCCCCCCTGAGTCTGCGGAACCAAGCGTCGCCCCAAAATTCCACCGTCCACGAACCCACTATTTTTTTAATGGCATAAATGCTACGTGGGATGTCTATATCTCAGCCCCTGAAGGGTCTAGAGCCTCCATTTTGGCCCTCAGGTGTTTGTCCCATGACCCTCTATCAGAATCCTGAATTTCGTGAAGATTCGGAGATTTGGACAGTGTTTTTTAAGCTTAGCTTTCCAAATATTTAGATGAAAACTATATTACTGCACTCAGGGGGTGCCCCTGAGTCCGTACAACCAAGCGCCACCCCAAAATTCCACTGTCCACAAACTCACTATGTGTCCAATAACCCATTATTTTTAAATGTAGGCCTACTAACTCCACCCTTTGCTGCAAATGTACATCAATGTGTCGATTTTAATTGAAATACAATGATAAAGACTAGTGTGATGTTCAATTGATTGTGCTTAGTGCAGTAAAGGTGAAAACTACAGTCACCATGCACATGGTCGAGGGAAAAAGGTCATTTTCTCAGGAGCCGTTTTCTCCAGCTTCCCCAAACTCTAATAGATTATAGTAGAGGAAAAGACCTTTCCAAAGAGCCCACCCACGATCTCCAATTCGCCCGGGTTCCCGAGATACGGGCGACTTTGTCCCGACGCACGGGCGCCGCCATTTTGGAATTCGGCGGCCATTTTAAAACGCGCCCGGCTCATATCTCCGCGAAACCTTGACCAAATTTAATAAAACTTATACCATTCTTTTCAGCCATACCATTCTTAGACGCTTCCAAAGAGCCCACCCACGGCTGGATCCGTTGAGTTTTCGAAATAAAAATTAACGTTTTAAGCTCTAGCTCTGGCCCCTGGGGGCCCACGGGGCCGTGGGTGGTCTCCCCTGAAATGTCTTATCCCGTTCTAAATGTGATCCAAATTTGGTGTCCCTAGCAGCAAGTATGGCTTCGTAAATTAGTTTTAGGCTGACGTTGCTGCTCCTTTGTCCTTTTCATCAGAAATGTGTTTGATAGCCAATCAATTAAAGTTCCTGTCATGGTGACAACCATGTATCTGCACTCATCTGGGAACCCACTGTTCCCAGATGTCCACGAACCCACTGTCCACGAACCCACTGTTTTTATAATGGCATAAATGCTACGTGGGATGTCTATATCTCAGCTCTGGAAGGGTCTAGAGCCTCCATTCTGGCCCTCAAGTGTTTGTCCCATGACCCTCTATCAGAATCCTGAATTTCAGAGATCGGAGAAACTCAAACTTTTGAACCAAAAAAACGACAGTGGTACCCCTGACGTTATTTTTGGTCCGAAAAAACAAGTTTCTCCGAATCTTCTTGAAATTCAGGATTCTGATAGAGGGCCTTGGGAGCTAAAGGGCAAAAATGGAGGCTCTAGACCCTTCCAGAGCTGAGATATGGACATCCCACATAGCATTTATGCCATTATAAAATTGGGGGTTCGTGGACGGTGAAATTTCGGGACGGCGCTTGGTGCCACAGACTCAGGGGGCCCCTCTGAGTGCAGTAAAATAGTTTTTTATCATGAAAAAAAAGTTTAATTAAAATTTCCGTAAACACTGTGGGTTATTGGACTAATAGGGTGTTCACGGACAGTGGAATCATGGGATGGCGCTCGGTGCTATGGACACCGCGTGGCCTGCCGAGTGCAGTGAAATAGTTTTCATCATGACAGGATCTTTAATTGCAAAATGTCTATAAAAAAAACAGTCTGAATCCCCGAACAGGATGAGAAAGCAATTTTTTTACTGACAGGGGTCAGAAAGGTCAAAGTAACAAACACGGAAGGTCGCAGGACCCCCAAAATCGGCAAGTCCCGTCCTCTAGTGACCTTGAGTGATGCCCCCGAATTTGAGGGCCCTAGCTGCTTCCTAAGTATTTTTCTTGCCCCGTTGTTGTTGAGCCTATTCATTGTGGATGGGGACCAGACTTTTATCTATTTTTTTATTTTTTTATTTTTTAATCAAACCACCTCTACTGACACAGACAAATATAGACATATAGATTTAGTGGTTTTCAGTGTTAAAATAATTATTGTAAGCTATTGCTGTGCATATTTGTCAGGACTGAAAATTGTTTACCAGTTGCCATGACGAGTAACGAGGGCTCCGATTGGTTCAGGGGTGTGGCAAAAGTCCACCATTTCACTGAAATGATCACATTTGATGAATTCCAACCGCATGGTGAGTCTCTTTTACTTGCTCTCTGATATTTTAGCTTATGCACTCCTGGATTGTTTTAAATTGTACTTTACAGTGCTTTGTTGTACCATACATGAAGTGTTAAGTGCTTTGTGACACGTGTATTACTGTTTAGTTTATATTTTACCCCTAAATTGATCAGTCCAGGGAAGTTATTTAATGCAAAGTTACCCCAGGGGCTGTCATTGTTATTGATTGAATTGTCTTTAATGATTTGAGATTATTAAAGTGTGTGGGTTTTTTTTTATCATTTAAAGATGCAGAAAAGTCTCAGAGAAAGTAAGTTGACATTTTGGCCGTGGCTAAATGTTAGAAATTGTTTGTTACACATCAGTTTTGTGCCATAAGCTGCGTGAATGTTTGCGTGTGTGTGCGTGCGTGTGCGTGTGTGTGTGTGTGTGTGTGTAGTGCGTGTGTGCGGGTTTGTTTATGTGACTTATGAGGACACAAGTTTGCATAATGATGTGTATTACACTAGTATTACAACTTATTGGTGGTTTATGAGGACATTTTAAAAGTCCTCATAAATCAAATGGCAAATGGTTTTATTAAAAATGTAAAAATGCAGCATGTCTTCTGTGATGGTTAGGTTTAGGGATTGCGTTAGTGTAGGGGGATAGAATATATAGTTTGCACAGGATAAAAACTATTACGCCTATGGAGAGTCCTCATAATGCTGTTGCACCAACATGTGTGTGTGTGTGTGTGTGTGTGTGTGCTCTTGTTTTAATGACAAATGAGGACATTTTTATGATAACACACCTACAATATGAGGACACTCGGAAAAATGAGGACATTTTGGAGGTCCTCATTTTTCCGAGCTCACTAGACAGTAGTAGATGCTCCCAGAATGCCTCTAAACCAAAAATCTCCAAAGTCCTGAAACATCACAATTTTATGACATGAAGTGTTTAAGTGTGTTTATGTTTTTTGCTCATTTGCGCATACGCCAACTAGTGGTCAGATTTGGAACTTTAACACACTTTTAACACACATTGACGGCACACTCAACGGGTCCTCATATTGTACGTTTTCATAACAACGATTTATGATTGTTGTTCTTTATTTATGACTTGTTAGTTTGAAAGATATGTGATATCTATCATGTGAAGCATTCTTATCATATGCTGTTGTGATGATTGTTGTATGATTTGAGTCATTGGTTTCAATAATAAAAAAAAAAAAAAAAAACGTTTTCATAAACAAACTATTGAAGCTAGTTTAGAATTAGCCTACTGTAATTCACATATTCCACGTAACCAGAATAAAATTATAACATTACCAATTTACTACTACTAATTAAGTATCATGTTTACTTTGAAGTAAAGTAAGTTCCTCAATTAATTTAAATTAATCAGCTGAATAAGATAATGTTAGCTTATATGTTAGCTTACTAAAAGGACACCATTATGAATAGGTGGGCCTGGGAATATCTGGACTCTTCTATTTAAAAGCTTACATAAACACACATGTATTTTAAAAATTATAAATAAAAAGAACTTGCAGATTGGTAGTGAATTTAAATATGCCTAGTTTTAGTCATGACAGAATATCAGAGATACCAACCACCATACGCACAACCGGCACATCCGGGAACTTAACTGTCAATTTAGTCCCCGCCCCCTTTTGGGGGAAACAAACTAGATTCCCCATAGACTTCAATACAAAATTACGGCAAAAACCAACGTCTGTGCACAGCCGAAAGGCGTAAATAACTTAAGAAATCACTTATATACACCATGTCAAGTAATAATATGTCCACCCTGCCTGCCATAGAGCGTGAAAGATACATTTTTTAAGCCGTTATCAACTAGCACAGGCTACCTGCCATCATCATCATAAGTTCATAATATATACATTAAGGTTTTTTACTTTAAAAAACGAAATAAAATCATTTACTGGCTTACTTGGTGACTTGATGAGGTACAAATAAATGTCCGGGTAAGACACCTCTGGCCACTGGGTGGGGTTGTTACCCCAATTTGACGCTGGGAGAATAAAGGGACATATGTTTTTAAATTGGCCAAATAAAGTTTGTGTATGTATCTATCAGGCTCTTTGGCAGGCAGGGTGGACATATTATTACTTGACATGTTTTATATAAGTGATTTCTTAAGTTATTTTACGCCTGTCGGCTGTGTACGGACGTTGGTTTTTGCCGTTATTTTGTATTGAAGTCTATGGGAGTCTAGTTTGTTTTCCCCCAAAAGTGGGCGTGAACCTATTCAGAGACGTTCTATGACGCAGCGCCGGTTGTGCGTATGTCAGATAATTACTCCACACCTAAAATAAGAAATAGGCTACTACAATAAAAATAGATTTAACACTGTAAAACCCTGGTTGTAAGAGCCACATCCAAACTGAACATCCATATTAATTAAAATAAATGTAATTAATATAAAGAACTTACGTTCAGAAACAGCATAAAGACGCCACGGTGGGCCAGCATAAAAACACGGCCTGGAGCTGCCATATAAGGTGGAGTCTCTTCTGGACTTTGAGTTGTAAACCTTGATTATGTCATAATCCGAACTATTATTAATGTCTAATATATAATTGGGAGTCTAAATGGCCAAATGACCAGCTACATAACAGCAGTGCCACTTTCCTTCCATCGTTCGGTTGTCTCTTTGGACAAGTGAAGTGCAGCGAGCATGCTATGTGCCGGGCCGGCTTTTCCCGCATACCCAGAACCACCGACCGTCTCTGCTGCTGCGATCTCCTCAGGCATGGCCTGGTAAGTGATAATTAATTTAATTAACGTTACTTTTCTTAATTTTCAACCACAACGACAGTTATTCTTTGAGTATATGTTAAATTTGACCGTTTTTAACAGAAATGTATTCTTTGCATTGCACTTGTAGCTGCAGTTGCACGATGTTAGCGTCAATCAATTAGCCTAATTAGCTCAAATTAGTGACATGCATTGGTGAGAAAATGAGTAAGGTTAAGATAACGTAACATTATTTATATGGGCAGAGTAATGTATACATCCTATTTTATTCAAGTATGGGTCTTTTTTGGTACTTGTCTTGCTTACATTTTGTCTTTAATATCTATGTAGTTAACTTAGATCTTTGCTAATTAAGGAGCACATGGCCGAAGAGCATGTCAAAAAGGAGAACCAGACTTAGTCCTCAGGCTGAGGCTATTCAGTTTATTTCATCTGGACGTGATAAACCTTGTTTTAAGGTCAAGTGGATCAGTGACTTTAAAGGTATGTCATATATGGTCGAATCTTAAATATTTCTTTTTAGCAACTGTTACAGTGCACAGCATTAAAGGGTTAGTTCATCCAAAAATGAAAACTCTGTCAGTATTTACTCACCCTCAAGTTGTTCCAAACCTCTATGGGTTTATTTGTTCTGTTGAACACAAAGGAAGATATTTGGAAGAATGTTTTAATCAAACAGATCTCATTCCTCATTGACTACCATAGTATGTATTTTTCCTACTATGGTAGTCAATGGGGATTGAGATCTGTTTGATTAAAACATTCTTCCAAATATCTTCCTTTGTGTTCAACAGAACAAATAAACCCATAGAGGTTTGGAACAACTTGAGGGTGAGAAAATGCTGACAGAATTTCAATTTTTGGATGAACTATCCCTTAAAGGCGGGCATACACTGCGATTTTAGTCCGATTTTGAGCCGAATTCTGATTCGTGTGACTCTTTTTCAGGTTGGACCGATTTTCAGCTTTGTCGTTTGTCATGCAGTGTACAAGGGAAAACGAGAGGCGATTAACCTCTCCCGATCTACAATCAGATGGTCGGATGAATTTTGGTCGCTCCTTGTGACTATATCGCGCAGTTGATGCAAAGCTACGAACCGATTGCCCTAAACTCAGTGTTTTTTCCCTCAGTGTGCCTGCACGAAAACAGAAGTTTAACAATCAGCTGCAGCAAAAATAAAATCATAATATAAACGAAAAGAGCAACTTATGCAACTGATGATAGATAGGACAGAACAGATCAAAAAATGCAATTAATAATCTTTCATTGCGCAAAATTATTATGATATGATTATGAAAGACTCCAATAGAGTACTGCACGCAGTGCTTATGCGCATCGCTAGCGCTGAATGATGCGCTTAAGCTCAGCTCTTCGAGTCCTTTTGGAAAAGTTCTAAGCACAAAGAAAATACATATCGATACATAGTGTATTATACAGTCTCTATCTATGCAATAGTTTATTGATCCTTTTCTTTTAACAGTTTTACATTTCAGTTACTGTGAAAATGAAGAACAATGATAGTGCTGTCCAGTGTTGTAATACACATGATATAAATGAACATAATTGAGGCAAGAGAGTCAATTTATGCGAAACCAGAGCTTTATCTACAGATCAATTATAATAATATTAACATTTAATTATCTTGGAGAGAGTCTTCATCTTTATTTTATTTTATTTTTATTCTTTGTCTCAAACAATCAACATAGATATAAAACAACAAAACAATAATTAAAAACACAAAATAAAACAAAACCACCAGAAAATAAGTATGTACATATAAATAATAGTAATAATAATGCCAAAAACAAAACAAAACATAAGACTAAAAATTTATTCTTATGTCGTTGCCGAACGCAACGCGCTGTGCTGTTTTAATGCTGAATGGAGAATGACTGACGACACGTGCACTTGAACGTGAATGGGGAATAACTGACAGCGGAGGGAAAAGTTTACGTGAACTTGAATTTAATGACTTAAACATTAATTTCTATCTCGCATTATACTACAGTATGGCTTAATATATATTATGAGTTTTTGAACTCACCCTTATAAAATGCAGTCCATTTGAACTCAACCTGAGAGCTCGTTGCCACGGCGACCAGTGGATGCAGTATTCTCTGTAGCTCGCGCAGTCTTTACTCGGATGCGCGCTTCCGTTGCGGACAGACTATTATTTCCGGTGACTTTACGGGTTGATCAGAGAGGCTGCACAGTTTGACAAGCAGACAGTGGTGTGGTACACACATTGCAGGTGGATTGCTAATGAATTGCTTTTTCGCACACCTTGTACAATTGCCAGACAGCTGAAGCCATTTTTCCTTGGGCATAAAAAAATTGTCTTGCGAGTTTTGCGTCATCTGATCGGCTTTTCTGGATCTGCATTTATAAAGACCACCAATCACACATCCCAAAGCAATTATCGGCCGATTGTGATCGCGACCGATTAATAGGAGCACCCTTATTCATTGATGATTAATTATTGAAATGTTCGGACAAATTATTGACTGTTGATAGTTGTTTATGCCTATAATTCATTGTAATTGACCTAAATGTTTAAGACAATTTTCAATGAGGAGGAGTAAGCTTCTATGGAATATTTTATTATCCTCACAGCACGTTGGTTATGTGCTGTGAAATTATTGCGTGGCAAATTAATTATAATAGCGGATCAATATAATAATAAAATGTAGGCCTCCCCTAATAATGATAATACAATAATAGCTACTAGTAATGCATACATTTTTTAATAAAATGCATGCAGAAATTAGAATGCTAAATCATCTTGATATTGATAGCTAATGCTTGTTTTGACAATATCTCTGGATACATGATATCGTCTATAGGCATAATCCAGGGGTTTATCGCAGATATTTCACATGTATAGTGTGAGCAGTGAAGTCGCAGCTCGATGATCGGACCGTATAGTGCAGGGGTTCTGAACTCAGGTCCTCGCGACCCACTGCTCTGCATATTGTGTATGTCTCCCTTATTTAACACACCTGATTCAGATCCTCAGAT
>JAQIUQ010004520.1:7500-10000 GCA_030378365.1 Hybognathus amarus
TGTTCTGGGTGGTTGCTAGGGTGTTGCTAGGCGGTTGCTAGGGTGTTCTGGGTGGTTGCTATGGTGTTGCTAGGCGGTTGCTATGGTGTTCTGGGTGGTTGCTATGGTGTTGCTAGGTGGTTGCTCAGGGGTTCTGGGTGGTTGCTATGGTGTTGCTAGGTGGTTGCTAGGGTGTTCTGGGTGGTTGCTATGGTGTTAGATAGGATAGATCAGATAGATAGATAGATAGATAGATAGATAGATGAGATGAGATCAATAGATAAATAGAATAAGATAGATAGATAGATAGATAGATAAATAAATAAATAAATAAGATAGATAAATAGATAGATAAATAAGATAGAATATAATAAATAAATAAATAAATAAATAAATAGATAAATAAATATAGATAGATAAATAGATAGATAGATAAATAGAATAGATAAATAAGATAGAATAAATAGATAGATAAGATAAATATAAATGATAGATAAATAAATAAATAAATAAATAGATAAATAAATAAATAGATAAATAAATAAATAAATAAATAGATTAGATAAATAAATAAATAGATAGATAAATAAATAGATAAGATAAATAAATAAATAAATAGATAAATAATAAATAAATAAAATAGATAAATAGATAAATGAGATAAATAAATAAATAAATAGATAAATACAATAAATAGAATAAATAAAATAAATAAATAAATGAGATAAAGAGAATAAATATGAGAATAGATAGATAGATCGATAGATCAATAGATAGATAGATAAGATAGATAGAATAAAGTAATAAATGATAGATAGATAGAATAAATAAATAAATAGATAGATAAATAAATAAATAAATAGATAGATAGATAAATAAATAAAGTAGAATCAATAAATAGATAGATCAATAAATAAATAAATAAATAATAAAATAAAAATAAATAAATAAATAGATAGATAAATAAATAGAGTAATAGATAGATAGATAGATCAGATAAATCAGATAAATAAATACAATAAATAAATAGAAAATAAATAAATCAATACAATAAATAAGATAAATATCAATACAATAAATAAATAATAAATAAATAAGTAAGATAGATAAAATAAATAGAGTAATTGATGAATAGATGCATAGATGATAATGATAATAAATAGATCGATAGATGATAGATAGATCAGATGGATAATAGATATAAGATAGATAAATAGAAGATATGTAGATAGTTGAGAGATAAGATCAGAGAGAGATACGCAATGATAGCAAGGGATAATGAATGGTATATCAATAGATAAATAAATATTAGATAGATAAAGTAAGATAGATAGATAAATAAATAAATGCAACATAAATAGATACAGTATGAATAGATATGATAAATATGGTAGTGTAGATGAAATAGATGAGATAAGTATAAATAGATAGATAATAAATAAATAAAGTTAATAGATAGAATAAGTTAAATAGATAAATAAATCAGCTATAATAAGAATCAATAAATAGAATATGATAACAAATGCATTGGTGTCAATCAATAGAGAGATTAGATAGATAAATCAATAGATGATAGATAGATGGATAAGATGTCAAAATAGATAGAGATAGATGAATAAATAGATAGATGAATCAATGGATAGATGGATAGATAGATAGATAGATAGATAAATAGATAGATAGATAAATAAATAAATGGATAATAAATAAATAAATAAGATAAATAGATAAATAAAATAAATAAATAAATAAATAAATAAATAAATAAATAAATAAATAAATAGATAAATAAATAAATAAATAAATAAATAAATAAATAAATAAATAGATAAATAAATAAATAAATAAATAAATAAATAGATAAATAAATAAATAAATAAATAAATAAATAAGATAAATAAATAAATAAATAAATAAATAAATAAATAAATAAATAAATAAATAAATAAATAAATAAATAAATAAATAAATAAATAAATAAATAAATAAATAAATAAATAAATAAATAAATAGATAAATAAATAAATAAATAAATAAATAAATAAATAAATAAATAGATAAATAAATAAATAAATAAATAAATAGATAAATAAATAAATAAATAAATAGATAAATAAATAAATAAATAGATAAATAAATAAATAAGATAAATAAATAAATAAATAAATAAATAAATAAATAAATAAATAAATAAATAAATAAATAAATAAATAAATAGATAGATAAATAAATAAATAAATAAATAAATAGATAGATAAATAAATAAATAAATAAATAAATAAATAAATAAATAAATAGAATAGATAAATAAATAGATAAATAGATAAATAAATAAATAGAATAAATAAATAGATAAATAAATAAATAAATAAATAAATAAATAAATAAATAAATAAATAGATAGATAAATAGATAGATAGATAAATAGATAGATAAATAAGATAAATAGATAGATAGATAGATGAATAGATAAATGAATAAATAGATAGATAAATAAGATAAATAGATAGATAGATAGATA